>CATIWQ010436810.1:0-14016 GCA_949673415.1 Euphorbia schlechtendalii
TTTTTAGTATTTTATATAAGAATGAAATAATATGTACGAAATTTTATATTTTTCATATTTATGAATATACCCCTAAATTTTTATTATTTACGCGTTTCCCCACAGTTTCCGAACCTATATTTTTTAGAAAGGGCGTTTCCCTGTTTTCGTTTCCGTTTCCGTGTCGGTTTCTGTTTCCGTGGTACATAGGTGTTAACAAAGCAAATTGAAGTCAAATAACCTGCAACACAAAGGAGTCAAGCTGTTGAGCACTTCAATAACTCCATCACACGGCTCACTACCATTTGTGGGGCAATCATTACACCATTGGACATAAATTGTTCACCCCCGATAGAATCAAGATATCGGATCTGATCCCCGACATGTCATCTATCATCGGAGAATAATTGAACTCAAAAGGAAACGTTGATGATAAAAACTCATCATTGAGTACACCTCAAGCTAGCGAAGCAGCATGAGCACCGACCAATCGATCAGAAGCACTGAATGAGATAACAATTGAAATCATGGAATGGACGGTGGTCGATCTGCCAAATCAACCAAATCTTACACAATTGCTATCACGCATAGGTGAAAGAAATAAATCGGTAAAAAGCGGTACCAATAAAAAATAAATTAGCCTGTCAATTAACACTTTATTAGTTGAGAAAAAATTAAGGCTTCATTTCAAAATAGAAAAATAACAGTCCGCTGAGTTGAAAACCCAAAAAGGGTAGCTTAGGCAAAACTTAGGACACCGAGAGAACCCCATTGGTTAGCAAACCTAAAAGGGTTAATCAATGGCAGGAGTTAAATAATTTGAAACATTTATACCACTATTAAGTTCATCAATGACTTGTCATTTTTGCTGAATCTTTATGCATATGTTTGTTTTGATTGCTTGCATGCCAATGGTAGAATACTGCAAGTAAACATCCAAAAAATGAAAAGTAAAAATAAAAGAAAGAAAAAGGAGTCTGCTGGATTGAAAACATGAAAGGGCAGTCCAGGCAAAAATTAAGACAAGGTTCAAAAGATTAAAAACCTGTAAGGGCAGTCTATGCAAAAATTAAAACCAAAAAAATACCAAGACCATAATCTCATCTTTGGAATGGTACGAGACATCCTATACCTCCAAACACTTCAGACAAATAGCTTCTAAGCAATCATCGTCAACTCAATGCGGGATTAATGACTCATATAGATCTTCCTCGAACCACATCCAAGCTCTAACCTCGAATCTGATTCAACAAACCCATAGTCGTCGCTTTGAGGAAGTCATCCATGGAATCCCTAATGAGACAAAACCTAGGGGAAATCATGCGCCATCATAAGAGATGGCTCTCCAATTAATGAAGACCACAACACCTAAGATAGACGAACATACATCATATGATAAATATTGTTCATGCATAAAATCATGCATACATTACATTCGCATCATGTCATTTACAGGTAAAGACGATACCAAACCGAGGCAACACTGTCCCAGTAAACTCCACCTCCACTTGAGGAATCTGCAAACATCAAGAAAGATGATGACCCACTCAAGCCTAAAGTCAACATAACAACATTGCATCACAAAAGTCTCCTAAAACAACAGAGCAGTTTTCGGCACATCCCCGAATTTTCATTAAACTCATTTATTCATCATGTTTTAATTTTTGATTGAAGGGGAAAATTTTTTGCTTCGCATTAACTCAATCAAATAATTAAAACATTCATCATAAAATGTACTAACATTACATTTTTTTCTGATTTGTCACAGTAAGCAAGTCAACATCCTACCAAGGAAACACAACCGAAAGAGGAGACTATTATCTCGATGATTGAAGAAAGAAACAGCCTCATCCACCGACCAAAGAAAGAAATGGTTGAATATCCCTCCACACATGGTCGCCTTTGAAATGGATTCAGACACCCATCTCTAGCAGTTCCAAAGGTCAAAGCCAACTGAACTCACAAGGGGTACGCAAGGATCGCAACCAAAGAAAGAAACGGTTACCAACTACTAAAGGGACGTCGCAGAAAGAAAAGGTCGACCTGCTCGCAAGGGGCATCAAGAATCAAGGGATTTTGAAGAAAAAACAGACAATCCAATGAGGACACGATGCCAGAGAGGAAGGCCCATGTCATCACCGATTAGGGATAAAGAAATCACCAGCCACATCGATCAGGTATATTCTTAATCCCTTCGCTCCATTTCGTGTGATCATACTGGTTATACAACATCAATTATCACACGAGGGGTAGCTGTGAGCACGGGATTTTATACCAGCTCGAACGTTTAATGATGAAGGCTTTTTGATATTTTTATTCTTGAATCACATGATTTTTTATTATCTGAAGATCTCCGAATGGGAATGTTCCTCGTCGCCAAGTTGTGTTAAGGACTTTAATTATTTTGAAAAATAAAAACTTTGGTAAAATTTATAAATAAATTTAAAAATATAAAAAAATATAAAAATAAAAAAATCAGGAAAAACCCGACTAAAGTGAGCTCGTCGAACGGGCGAGCCTAGTGCGTCTGCTCGCTGGATTTCAGCGAGCCATGGGGGCTCGAAATTTGAGAGAAAAACTCTATTTTTCAGAAGCAGAAACACCAACGAAAAACTACAAAAATCTTTCTTTCAAAAATTCTTTAATTACTTCCGGATCTGAAACACATTTGGATCTCAAAATTTACTATATTTAAATCTATTTTCAACTTTCTTCTTTTCTTCAAAAATCATCTGATATTCTCGGTTCTAAAACAAATTTAGAACCCGAGATAATTATCTTCGAGGTAAATAAACATTTTTTATTTTCTTCACATACTTAACTAAAAGACGACGGAGAACGCTCCCGGGGAATGAACACATATGCTGAAGTGGATTCACACCGAAAGGGTAAGCCTTTGAGTTCCTAGAACTACCGATTCCATACTCCTTGTCTACTATTTCTTCTTCAGATTTCATTTGGAACTAGGATTTTTTTATTCTAAATGTTGTAATTTTCCTTCTTCATCTGTAATTTCTTTATTAATAAAAATTCATGTTAGAATACCCCCATGAAGGGAATACAAGTTATTCCTGGATAACAAATCTCACCTTTTTCCATGCTATCATTTTCACTAAATAAAAATGATCAACATACTTGTAAATAAAATAAATTGTTTTATTTCTAAATAAGAACTTTAAATCGTCGATGTTTTAATTAGGCCACACGGGCCTTCTCAAAATTAAATCAAACATATGTGTAAATATTGTGCTATATCTTATGCTAACCTTCGTGGGTGCATGTAGATTAGGATTAGATGTATGTCTAGGATTTTATTTTCCTTCGGGTATTGCAGATATTATTTTTGGGAAATGTAATTAATAGATTAGGTGGGCGGTGACATCCCCCGAGGTTTTGTAATCTTTAATCTTTACTTTTCCGTATTTATTTATTACTTTATGTATGAATTTATCGCTTACAAATATATGTACATCATGCATAATAACTCGAAAACTATATAAGTGCAGATACGAACAATTAAGAAATATAGTTTTCTATAGATGTAATATAATGTGATCCAATAAGAAATAAGCAACTTATCACAAACCCAAATCTCTGTGTCTTAGTGGGCTGTCCCCCAAACATTAAGCCTCATAGGACTTTAATTCCTGTAAAGAGATAATCCAGGTGGCGACTCCACACTAAGAGATGGAGGATTCGGGTTTGACTGATCTAAAATGTTTTCGCTTTCTCTACCAAACTTTTTCCGAGTCCTCAACCCGATACCTTTCATTTTCAACTTAAACACCCCGGTGGATCGCGCCTCTCATCTCTGCTCGCTCTCAGCCCATTGCTCCTGTGAGCGGACGACATGGAGTGGTGGGCCGAGATCGCGCAATTTCATAGGCGCACTCCACCGGAGTGTTTAAAAAAATGCACCGAGTCGGGGACCTAGGAAAAAAGGTTGAAAGAGAAGGCGAAAACAATTTTAGATCGGTTCGAACCCTAATCCACCGTCTCTTAGTGTGGAGTCGCCACTTGGATTAGCTCTTTCCAGGAATTAGAGTCCTGTGAGGCTTAACGTCTGGGGGACGGCCCACTAAGACACAGAGATTCAGGTTCAGGATAAGTTGCTTATGTCTCATTGGATCACATTATATTACATCTACAGAAAACCGTATTCTCTTAATTGCGCATATTCACACTTAGGTCATTTTTAGAGTTTAAATGCATGATTCAGGTATGGCAAAATAATAAACCATCCACAAGGTGAAATAATAAACCATATACAAAGCAGTAAGTAAATGCGGAAAATAAATGCGAAAAACAAAGATTACAAGGCTTCCAAAAATCGGGGGATGCAACCGCCCGCTAACCTATTAATTACATTTCCCAAAGAAAATGAAATTTTGATACTCGAAGGAAAATTAAAATCCTAAACATACATCTAACCTACATTCACAAAGGCCAGCACAAGGGATATCACATATGTTCAATTTAATTTTAGCGAGACCCGTTCGGCCTAATTAAAACATCGAAGATTTTAAAGTTGTTAATTTAATTAAAAATAGTTCATTTTTATTTACATGTATGTTGGTCAATTTTATTAGTGAAAATGACCGCATGGAAAAAGGTGAGGTCTTTTATCAGGGAATAATTTTAATTCCCTTCGTTGGGGTATTCTAACATAAAAATTAAAAAGAAATAAAAGATGAAGAAGAGAATTACAACATTATTTATAATAATAAGGAATAAAAATAATTCCTAGGTCCACAAATAAAAATAAAAAAGAGATGAAGCAGAAGATGAGCATGGAATTCGCAGTTCTAGGAACACAAAGGCTTACCCTTGCGGTATAAATCCACTTCGGCGTATCCGTTCGATCCCCGGGAGCGTTCCTCGTTCATTTTGATTTAATTGTAGTTTAATGTGGAAAATAAGTGTTTATTTATCTAAATGATAGTAAGACTCGGGTTATAAATTTGTTTTAGTCCCCAGAATATCTAAGGATATTTGAAGAAAAAAACATGAAGAAATTTGATTTTAAGATGAAGATGTTTGGGATCCAAATGTGTTTTGGATCCAAGAAAATATTAGAAGAAAAGAAAATATTTGCAGTATTTGTCTGTATTTTTTTATCTGAAGAAGAGAACTTTCTTTGAATTTTCGAGCCCCCAATTATCGAAAAAGATCCAACTATTTATAGGGAAAATCCCGAAAATCCAAAAAAGGTAAGTTTTTCAGGCGAGGGGTCTCGCCGGAAAAAAGTTCGGCGAGGCTCCCCGCTGCATCTTTGGCGAGGCCTCGCCAACTTTAGGGAGGCTGCCTCGCCAAGGTGTTTGGCGAGGCTTGCCTCGCCAAAGCCCATTTTTTGGCGAGGCCTGCCTCAGGCCTGGGATTCAGTCTTCCTCGGATTTTTGTTTTTGAATTTTTTTATGTACTTTTGGTATTTTTTAATTAATTTATGAATTAAAAGAATAAAATTAAATAAGTTTATTGAAAATGTCCTTTTGAATTCAGCGATGAGGAAGACTCCCATTTGAAGATAGTCGGACGGTCGAAAATTGTGTGATTCGAGGATAAATATCCCGAAAAGCTATCATCATTGAACACGCAAGATGGTACAAAATCCCGTGCTCACTGTTGCCCCTCGTGTGATAATCGCTGGTTGTATAACCAATATTATCACACAAAACGAATAGAGGGATTGAGAATATACCTGACCGGTGCGGCTGGTGACTTCTTGTTCCCAATTGGAGATAACATAGGCCTTCCTCTCTAGCACTGTGTCTTCATATGGTTGTCCATTTCTTTCTTCGCGATCTCTTGGGTACTTGATGCCCCTTGTGGATGGGTTGATAGTTTCCTTCTGCGGCTTCCCTTTAGTGGTTAGCAACCATTTCATTCTTCGGTTGATAAATGAGACTATTTCTTTCTTCAGCCGTCAAGATAACCGTTTTCTTCTTCAGTTGTATTTTGTATTTTCTTAATAGGATGTTGACTTGTTTCCTGTGACAAGTCAGAAAAATGTTAATACATTTTATGATGAATGTTTTAATTATTTGATTGAGTTTATGCGAAGTAAAAATTTTTGCCCTTTCAATCAAAAATTAAAACATGAGGAATAATAAGTTTGATGGGAATTCGGGGATGTCTCGGAAATTGCTCCATTTTTTTAGGAGGTTTTCGTGATGTTGCAATGTTGACTTTAGGCTTGAGTGGGCCATCATCTTGTTTGTAGGTTCCTCATGTGGAAGTTCTTGTTTATCAAGACAGTGTTGTCCTAGTTCAGCATCATCTTTATCTGTAAATATCATGGTGTGAATGTAATGTATGCATGTTTTTATGCATGAACAATATTTATCATATGATGTATGTTGATTTATTGTAGGTGTCGTCGGTTTCATTCATTGAAGAGCTCTCTCTTGTGTTGGTGCACGGTTACCCCTATAACTTGTCTTGTTAGGGATTCCATGGATGACTCCCTTAAAGCGATGACCATGGGTTCGTTGAATCAGGTTCAAGTTTATAGCTTAGATCTGATTTGAGGAAAGTCTGGATGAGTCGTTGATCCCGCATTATGTTGCGAAGATCGGTTGGATGCCATTTGCCTGAAGTGTTGGAGGTATGTTATGTCACGTACTGTTCCGAGGAGGAGATGCTGAATTTGATATTTCTTTGGTTCTAAATTCTGCATAGATCGCCCTTGCGGGTTTTCAATCTATCGAACCTTGTCTTAATTTCTGCCTGGACCGCCCTTTCGGGTTTTTAATCCAGCAGACTTATTTTTTCATTATTTTATTCTTTATTATTTTTTTTGTTCTGATGTTTACTTGCGACATTCTACCATTGGCATGCAAGCAATCAAGATAAGCATATGCATAAAGATTCAGCAAAAATGACAATTCATTGATGAACTTAACAGGGGTATAAATGTTTCAAATGATTTGACTCTTACAATCAATTAGCCCTTTCAGGTTTTCTAACCAATGTTGTTCTCTCGATGTCCTAAGTTTTGCCTGAGCCACCCTTTTCGGGTTATCAACTCAGCGGACTATTCTTTTTATGTTTTGAAAATAGGCCCTTATTTTTGCTCAACTAACCGAGTGTTAATTGACAGGCTAAATATAAATTTATTTTTTTATTTGTACTGCTTTTTAGAGATTTATTTCTTTCACCTATGCGTGATAGCAATTGTGTAAGACTTGGTTAATTTGGTAGATCAGTTACTGTCCATGTCCACGACTTTATTTGTTATCTCGTTCAGCATTTCTGACCGATTAGTTGGTGCTCGTGTCGCTTTGTTGGCTTGAGGTGTATGTGATGATGATTCTTGATCATCGGTGTTTCTTGCGATGACTGCCCCACAAATAGTAGCAAGTTGTGTGAAGGAACTATTGACGTGTTCAACGGTCTGACTCCTTTTTATCTTTAGCATTGACTTTTGTTTGATTATCCCACGAATGATGGTGATCCATGTGATGGAGTTGTTGACGTGTTCAACTATTACGTCGGTTGTTTGGTCTCATGAATGATGGTGATGGAGTTATTGACGTGTTCAATGATCTGACTCCTTCTTTATGGCACTGCGCCAGTTGTTGGTCCCAACTTGCTTGGTCGACAGTTTGGCCTTATCCTAGCTCCGATCCTTTTGATCTTTGCATGAGTTAGTGGACATTTTGTGCTTGGAGATCTTTCCATTGATCTTTCATCCTTGTATGATGAGGCGATTGCTATCACGCATTGTCTAAGTACATGTATTTATTTCTCACTTTCTCTTAAGAGTCAAATCATTTGAATTTATTATGGGGAATCCATTTATACCCAAATTAATTTCATGAAATGATGTGTCACATGTGCTAAAAATAATATGTATATGTTTATGAGAATGTGTGATGTCATTGATAGAGTATCAATCAAATAAATAAAGTTTAATTTATTCATAAATAATTCGAAAGCCCCTTGGGCAAAGTAGCAAAAAGCTAATTTATTACATCATCATCTTTCATGGGTTAGTGCCACTCGGATGTGTCTATGGATTCAAAATGCTCCATCTGCTCCGCCTTCTCAAACAGTTCTTGATAGCTGGAGAAGCTATCAGATCCGAATTTGTTCCTGTACGGTGGCAGTGCACCATCTAGCAGCTTTGTTATCATCTCCGGTAGGGTCAAACGAGTTTGCAGCCTAACTTGTGTAGCCTTCCAAAGTGTATAGTAAGATTTGAAGTTCTCACCCTACCTTTGCCTTATGGCCTCCAGATGTTGCATTGTGGTTTCCATTTGAGAGTTGAAACCATAATGCCCCAGCGTAGCTTGAGTGAGGCTATTCCAATTGGTGGCTATATGCAGCGGAAGGTGGTTGTACCATTTGTTGACTGGGTGGCCTAAGGTGATGAAGAAGAGCTTAGCCATCATTCGGTCGCTGACCCTCAATGCTCTCATCACCATCTGATAATGCGTCAAGGGAGCGCGCGGGTCGCCAGATCCTACGTACTTCTCAAACTGCAGCATTGCAAAGTTTGAGGGTAAACTATCTTCATCCCCAATTATCGATTGTGCAGGGTACGTGTTCCTTAGGTGGCCTCCGTGAATGGCCAAGAACTGTTGCCATAGTTCCACCATTCCTGGATATTGGAGGATGGCATTCACTGCGCTTGGATAAGAGCTATATTGCCCCTGGGGATATGCCATAAAATGGGGTAGTTGAAGTGCCTGGAACTGTGAGGCGATAGATGTACGCCAATTAGGAATAGGATGTTGGGTCATTCCTTGGTAGAAAGGCCCTGGTGCGAATGATGGTTGGACAGTCTGTCCAGGGAAGAATTGTGAAGGATTGGCAAAGTTATATCTTGGCTACCCAATCTAAGCCTGGTTCAGCTGATTTTATCCTGCCCCGAACTGATAAATAGTAGTAGGAGTTGAGGATACTGCATGCGAGGTAAGATGTTCCCCTATTAGATTGAAATTGTTAAGGGTGACCTTCAGGTTGGACACTGCATTCTGGGCCCTCCCAACGTGTTGGCGAATGAGCGATGCTAGCTGTTCGCTGTTAGCAAAGGCATTTAAGGCAGCTACAATCTCGGCGCTCACCTACGACTGATGAGAATTTTATCCCATAAGAACATGGTGATCCTCTCCCGTACCTTCTTCTCGTCGATTATCCATGAAAAATATGCATTGAACCGAATCTGAGTCTGAACCTGAGTCCTCACTTGAGTCAGTGTACGAAATCCCCTCCAGATTGCCCATAATTGGAGAAACGCGAGCCAGGCGGCAAGCAGGCCTCTTCCAAGCCTCTTTGATACATGAGCAGAATATTAGACCGTGCATGTAAGATTCGTGATATGATTAATGATGCGAGAAATGTGTGGGATGTTTAATGTTATGGCTACATTCACAAGGGGTTAGCATGCCATGATGTGAAATAATATGTATGTCAATGCATTTGAAACAAATAGGTTAGTCATTAGGTAAAGATGAAAATATGTGGAAATGAAAATCTAACAACGGGGGTTGGATTTTAGATTTGTACAATGTTTGTGTGACATTGTAACGTGAGTGATGTAAGTAAGGTGACTAAGTTACCTATGTGGTAATAGGTCAATGGTTTGAGGTTTTGTACTATGACTAGGTCTCATGGAATGAGGAGGTCAAAATTGTTTCAGGTAAGCGGTGTTACATACCCTAATAAAATGAAAACAACTACCGTATGTAGCTACCTAATGAATGATTTGGTTATTTCGACCAATTAGGGTAGAGTTTTTGGATACCTATGCGGTCATCACTATTTGAGGGTATGTGGTGATACGTGAATTATTGCCTCGTGTAGGTGAATGATTCGGGTATGAATCGTATACCCTTGAAGTTTTGGTAAGGTAGGACTTTTGAACTAAGTTTTTCTCATGTGGGCTTATTTTAGGACATCAACTGGGATATTCTTTAATGTGGGAAATATGGTATTGGGGAGGTATTTACCTCGTTTGGGCTTATGGTGTGTATAATTGCCCCTGAAGGGTCGTGAGTTGGATGTCGAGTGGACATCTCATAGGTAATGTGTGGGATATATTATCGCCCCTTGTGGGCTAAGTGTCGAATGTCAAGTGGATATCACGTAGTAAAAGGAAGGTATGTTTGCCATACACAGGCTAATAGCGGGATGTCAAGTGGACATCTCGCTGAAAAGGGGTGATTGATTTTCCTAAGTGGTTTTATGTTGTCCTAGGGCGACACAATCTATATTGTCAACTGTGCCAAAGTGTATGTGGTATCATGATGATAACGTGATATGTACATTTAATATCATGAGTGTGTGCGTTCGAGTGTCTGCACAAAAATTCATGGTTAGTATGGTATTTGTACAATAATAAGTGTGTAGCAAATAGCATGAAACGTCCAATCTTCAAACCATACAACTCCCGCGTGTAGGGTTTTTGGCTAGTCTTTATCCTAAGTTTGGTTCATCTTAGTACCATGAAGATACTAAGGAGCACACTTGCAAGAAAATATAATGCGTGATCGCGTGTTGGGTAACACCCTAGGGAAAATGCCTACGGTTTATTTACATGAGGGTTATAAATGGGTTGTTGATGTAGAAGGTTCTTGTTGCGCTAAAATACACTCCAAGCCTCTAACGAGGGAGGTACATGCTATATGGAAACAAGTGCTCCACCTTCTCGAGTACTATCTTTTCTCAGGGAGGTAGATTAGTATAAGAGAAAGCTTCGCGGTAATAGGGGTACCTTAGACTTATGGGCTAATCCCCTCTATTGCAATGCGTTATTTATGAATATGTCATAATTAAGAGAAAATGGAATAATGTGATCAATAATTTTTGGCACTTATCTAAAATCTAAAAACTTTAAAAAATAAGATTTTTAGAAAAAGTCCCCAACGGAGTCGCCACTGTGAGCGGACGACAAGGAGCGGTGGGCTGAGAGCGCGCGATTTCATAGGCGCAGTCCACCAAGTTGTTTAAAAAGAAAAGCATGGGGTCGGGGACTCGGGAAAAAAGGTTGAAAGAGAATGTGAAAACAATTTTAGATCGGTTCGAACCCGAATCCACCATCTCTTAGTGTGGAGTCGCCACCTGGATTAGCTCTTTCTAGGAATTAGAATCCTGTGAGGCTTAACGTCCGGGACGGCCCACTAAGACACAGAGATTCGGGTTCAGAATAAGTTGCTTATTTCTTATTAGATCACATTATATTACATCTATAGAAAACCGTATTCTCTTAATTACGCATATTTGCACTTAGGTCATTTTTTGAGTTTAAATGCATGATTCACCTATGGAAAAATAATAAACCATCCACAAAGCAATAAGTAAATGCGGAAAATAAATGCGAAAAATAAAGATTACAAGGCTTCCAAAAATCGGGGGATGCAACCTCCCACTAACCTATTAATTACATTTCCCAAAAAAATGAAATTACGATACCCAAAGGAAAATTAAAATCCTAAACATACATCTAACCTGCATTCACAAAGGTTAGCACAAGGGATATCACATATGTTCGATTTGATTTTAGCGAGGCCCGTGTGGCCTAATTAAAACATCGAAGATTTTAAAGTTCTTAATTTAAATAAAAATAGTACATTTTTATTTACATGTACGTTGGTCAATTTTATTAGTGAAAATGAACGCATGGCAAAAGGTGAGGTCTGTTATCTGGGAATAATTTTAATTCGCTTCGTTGGGGTATTTTAACATAAAAATTAAAAAGAAATAAAAGATGAAGAAGAGAATTACAACATTATTTATAATAATAAGGAATAAAAATAATTCCTAGGTCCACAAATAAAGATTAGAAAGAGATGAAGCAGAAGATGAGCATGGAATTCGCAGTTCCAAGAACCCAAAGGCTTATCCTTGTGGTGTGAATCCACTTCGGCTTATCCGTTCGATCCCCGGGAGCGTTCCTCGTTAGTTTTGATTTAATTGTAGTTTAATGTAGAAAAATAAGTGTTTATTTATCCAAATGATAATCAGACTCGGGTTCTAATTTGTTTTGGACCTGAGAATATCTAAGGATATTTGAAGAAAAAAAGATGAAGAAATTTGATTTTAATATGAAGAAATTTGGGATCTAAATGTGTTTTGGATCTAAGAAAATATTAGAAGAAAAGAAAATATTTGTAGTATTTGTCTGTGTTTTTTTATCTGAAGAAGAGAATTTTCTCTGAATTTTCAAGCCCCTAATTATTGAAAAAGACCCGACTATTTATAGGGAAAATCCCGAAAATCCAAAAAAGGTAAGTATTTCCGGCGAGGGGTCTCGCCGGAAAAAAGTTCAACGAGGCTCCTCGCCGCGTCTTTGGCGAGGCTCGCTAAGGACTTTGGCGAGAGCTGCCTTGCCAAAGCCCATTTTTTGGCGAAGCCTACCTCAGGCCTGGGATTCAATCTCCCTTGGGTTTTTTTTGAATTTTTTTATGTACTTTCGTATTTTTTAATTAATTTCTGAATTAAAGGAATAAAATTAAATAATTTTATTGAAAATGTCATTTTGAATTTAGTGACGAGGAAGACTCCCATTTGAAGATCGTTGGATGGTCGAAAATTATGTGATTCAAGAATAAATATCCCGAAAAGCCATCATCATTGAACGCGTGAAAGTTAGTGAGAGAAATATTGAGCTAGACGCTTAAGAGGATCAAACAAACAATCGACCGATTGTTTCTACACCTGTTACACAAGAAAGTGTAAGCATGGAATAACTTATTATAACATCGACATTGTGTAGGTTAGGTCGGGCTCAAATCGTTCCTGAGCGATATGGTTATTTCATCACTGATGATAAGCATATCTACCCTATGGAAGAAGATGAGCCCAAGACTTATAAGGAGGCAATGTAAGGCTAAGAGTTTGACAAAAGGTTTATAACCATAAAGTCAGAGATGGATTCCATATACGAAAATCAAGTTTGGAACTTGGTTGATTCTCCAAGTTGGATTAACAACATAGGATGCAAGTGGTTTTTCAAGAAGAAAACTGACATGGATGGTGATAAGTGTATAATTACACTTAATATCATGTTAATTTTATACACTAACCACTATGTTTTAAGTCATTTTTATACTTCATATAAAAGATTTAATGTGATATGTAGTTGTTTTTTTATGCAAATGCAAATACTAGGTAAATATTGGGAGTAAAATGATCAAAAGTGGAATTCTATGAAAAAAGAGTGAAAAAGGTGAAAAAAGATGCATGGAACTTAAAGATTTGGCTTAGGATCGAAGCTGTCAAAGATCGGTGAAATTACAAGAAGATTTCTGAGTAAAACCCAATTCACGATCGCGATAATTATTCGCGGTCGTGACTTGTTTACTTCAGAAACAGAAGTCTGCCAATTAAAGATTCACGATTGCAACATGTGTATCGCGGTCGCGACTTAGACGGTTTTCTGGTATGATCTTCTTAACCAACAACCGCCAGATAAGCATGATCAACCGCCATCAAACACCAACGAACAGACACCTATCAGGAGTCAACCATTCATGAAAAGGTGCTTATCCATTGTGGATTATATCAAAGCTTCTCAACCAATCACGATGAAGAGATGCAATCTTTCACCAATGGATAAAACCCTTCATTTTGATAGATGCAACCCTTCTAACTCTATAAATAGGGCTCCATTCCATGACAATTTCATGTGCATTGGATGTGTGCAGAATTAGAGTGCAAATAAAGAGTCACATATAGTGTGTGTGTAGATAGATTCGCTACGTTCTTAAGTGTTAGCGAGAAAATATTTAAGTGATTCGAATCTTTATTTCGATCACTAGATTTCTCTATATTCTCGTGCGATTGTTGTATAAGTGTACTTGCAAATCACTTATCAATAAAATTTTTCGTTCTTCAATATTCATATGTTCGATATTCGCAAAGAATAGCATCCTAGCAGAGGTTCTATACGGGCCGAGACTGAATTCAAAGCAGACGTAAGAATTGTGGGAATTGACGACTCCCATTAAAGAGTGGATACAGTTCGATCAACTTTATCTTTCACTTGCATACCTTACAACTTTGCTTTACTTTCTACTTATACTTTCTATTTCA
>CATIWQ010436816.1:0-11293 GCA_949673415.1 Euphorbia schlechtendalii
AGTTAACTTGAAAGCATATAACTTGATTTATATAAATGATGCAAGATGAAATACTAGTTATGACACATAGACATATCATAAACTTTGAAATAGAAAGTATAAGAAGAAAACAAAGTAAAGTTGTAAGGTATGCAAGTGAAAGCTAAAGTTGATCAAACCGTATCCACTCTTTAATGGGAGTCGTCAATTCCAGCTATTCTTGCGTCTACTTTGAATTCGGTCTCGACTCATTTAGAATCTCCGCTAGGATGCTATTCTTTGTGAATTTTGAATAAAAGAATGTTGAAGAATGAAAACTTTTATTGATAAGGGCTTTGAAATTACACTCATACAACAAACACTCGAATTTTTGTAAAAATATAGTGATCGAAATAAGAATCAAATCACTTATACATTTTTCTCGCTAAGACTTTGAATGTAGTGAAATCTAGATATTTTCACTCTCTATCTATACATACATGTTGCTATACATTACCCACACCATGCATGTCACACCACACGAAATTGACTGGTCTTGAACCCTATTTATAGAGTACAAAGGATTGTGTCTATCCAAATGAAGGGTCGTGTCCATTGGTGAAGAGTTGCATCACTTCATTGTGATTGGATGCAAAGTCTTATCCTTATCCATAATGGAAAGGTACCTTTTCATGATTGGTTGACTTCCTAAAGGTGTCTTTTCATCTGGTAGTTGATGGTGGTTAATCTTTTTTATCTTACGGTTGGTAGTTTATAAGAGATAACAAATAACCGTCATAAGTCACGATCGCGAATCACATGTCGTGATCATTAACATTGGTTGGTAGTTTTCAGTTTATGAAGAGTGACAAGTTGCGACCATGAATAGGTGTCACGACCGTGAAATGCTATTTCTTCATGATTCTTCTTTGCAACTTTGCCGATCTTTGACAACTTCGATCATAAGCCAAATCCTTGTGTTCCACGCATCTTTTTGCACCTTTTTCACTCTTTTTACATAGAATTCCACTTTTGATCATTTTACTCCCAAGATTTACCTAATTTCTGCATTTGCATCAAAAATAACTATATACCATGTGAAATCTTTTATATGAAGTATAAAATGAAACAAAACCATATCGTTTTATAATTGAAAATGTCATGATAACAAGTGTAATTATACACTTATCACTAACTTCCGATCTAAGATAGCCTCTAGGATTGATTAATATGGATCTTCACCGACCAAAATCTCCGTTGAGGAAGAAAAAATGTCAAAAATTAGAAGGAATGCTAAGTTAAAGTGATTTGAAAAGGAGAATGGGGTAGCTATATATAGGGAGAAAAAGAGCTGAAAGCTCCCCTAATTTTCAATGTGGGATAGGGAAAACCCTATCCCACATGCGATCATCCACTCGGATCCCTAGGATCCACGGGTTGACCTACCCACAGCCTGCATATGCGGGTTGTATTGCTACCGTGCAAGGCAAGCCCTTACTCGCTTGCTTTGTCCCGTAAGCTAGGGTTTACGGCTGTCCCGCAAGCCTAGCATGCGGGTGGCTTAGCGAGCCTGCTACCCGCTAGCGCACGCTGTCCCTGTGCCAGTGAACGCTAGTGTCCTACATGCAATTTTACTCGCGGGGCAGCTGGGTATGCCCCACCCATGAACAACCCATGTTCGCGTGGCTCACTCGTAGTGGGAAAAATTCCCTTGCTCCACTCCGTTCAATTTTCCAAAATTCTCCTTTAATCCTTTTAATTATTAATCTAATCAAACCAATTAATAATTTATTCAATAATTTCAACATCCTCAATATTCTCGGTATCAACCCAATCTATAAGTGCTTTACTTAGTCCGGTAAAGACCCAAAGAGTGTGACAGATAAGTGTATAATTACACTTATTATCATGATATTTTCAATTATAAAAAGATATGGTTTAGAGTCATTTTATACTTCATATAAAAGATTTCACGTGGTATGTAGTTCAAAAACTAGGTGAATCTTAGGAGTAAAATGATCAAAGATGGAATTCTATGTAAAAAGAGTGAAAAAGGTGCAAAAAGATGCGTGGAACATAAGGAAATGGCTCAGGATCGAAACTGTCAAAGATCGGCAAAGTTGCAAAGAAGAAACATGAAGAAAAACACATTTCATGATCGTGACATCCATTCATGATCGCTACTTATTATTCTTCGCAAGCAGAAAGTTTCCAACCAATAGTCACAATTGTGACACATATATCGTGCTCACAACTTGTAACAGTTATTGGTTATCTCTTCTCAACTACCAACTGCCAGATAAGAACGATCAATCGCCATCAACTACCAGATGAAAAGACACCTTTTGGAAGTAGACCAATCACAAAAAGGTGCCTTTCCATTGTAGATTAGGATGAAACTTTGCATCTAATAATATTGAAGTGATGCAACCCTTTGCCAATGGATACGACTATTCGTTTGGATAGACGCAACCCTTCACACTCTATAAATTGGGTTTAAACTTAATCATTTTCGTGGATATGCATGGTGGGAAATGTATAGTAGTTTGTGCGTCTGATAGAGAGTGAAAATAGTATAGATTTCGCTACGTTCAAATTTATAGTGAGAAAAATGTATAAGTGATTTGATTCTTATTTCGATCACTAGATTTCTCCACAAATTCGAGTGATTGATGTATGAGTGTAATTGCTGTATGAGTGTAATTGCAAAGCAGTTATCAATAAAAGTTTTCGTTCTTCAACATTCATTTATTTGATATTCACAAAGAATAGCATCCTAGCAGAGGTTCTGTATGAGTCGAGACCGAATTCAATGTAGATGTAGAAATTGCGGGAATTGACGACTCCCATTAAAGAGTGGATATGGTTTGATCAACTTTAGCTTTCACTTTCATACCTTATAACTTTACTATGTTTTCTACTTATACTTTCTATTTCAAAGTTTATGATATGTCTATGTGTCGTAACAAGTATTTCATCTTGCGTCATTTATATTAATCAAGTTATATGCTTTTGAGTTAACTTTAAGAGTGATTTCGGGGTTAACAAAATTGTGTATAATCACTAGATCTGTGATTATAATGCTGTTTAGTAAGCCAACATTTTTGGAGTGGTAACTTGCTAAATATGGCTATGTGAGAGTGACCCGTACTAAGCATAGTAATATTGTTATCCAGGTTCTTATAAGTGTCATAATTCGTTTACCCTAGATTTAGAAAAGTCATCTCATGTGTTGCTCTGCGGTGAATTATTGAATATTTGGTTGTCTAGAACTATGTTTGTTGAAGTTATCTAGTGTATGAAATACTCTTGATTATTTTACACGTTTTTCTCTACTATACTTGTTCTTGGGAAATATCTATATAGTTTACATCTTCTCTAATCTATTCATGCATCTATCTATTCATCAGTCTACCATCCTCCAATACAAATTATCTTATTTCTTTGTTCCGTAACTCTAGTTGGTCCTTAAAACCGAATTCCTTCCTTGTGGGATCTATAGCTTTTAAAACTACATCGTAACTGTATACTTGCAGTGTTCATCATTTTTCTATTTGATAAGTGGTATTGACAACACCTGTTCATATTTTGAATTTTTATCTTATCAGTAGAAAAGTGGGAACAAGGTTTTTGGCATCGTTACCGAATATAAGCCTATCGGAACGAGTATAGTCAAAATCTTGCGATCAGTGACCTCATAGGTTCTCAAAGTATAGATATATTAGAGGTTAACCTAAACTTAGCTTCCTATCTGGGAACCTTTAGGCTTAGTGTTCCAGACTGATATGGAACTCGATAACTGTAGACGATCAAATGGGCTTTCTAGCAAAGGTGTATTATCCCACAATACTCAAAATGTCACATGCTTATGACTTGATCCAATTCCACAATAGTAACCAATACAATACACTCCTTCTATCAGGTTAAGTATTATCCAATTTATTGAGCTCGGAATAAGTGTCAGCTCATCTAATAGTCGTAGCTATCCTGGAATTAGACTTGTTCACGAAGAAAACCACTTGCCAAAATGTATCAATATTTATTAGAAACTTGTTCAATCAATCTCAATCTCTGATCAGAGGTTTATGAGTGTGTCTCTTCAATAAGAGGCCTTAAGGTACATCTCCCATTATATCATTGTATCAAGAGTGAAGGATCCCATCTTGACTACTCGGCTTACTAATGAGTGGTCATCACTATACATATAATCACCCATATCATCCTAATCACCAGGGTATGAATATGTATGACCCAAAATATAGTAATTGCTACACAAGGTAACTAGTATCTCAGGTTTGAGGATACTTGTACAGCTATTGCAATAAGACATGAGACTAACACATGGATATAGTTATTTATGAGTGCCTGTCTTATAGCGGTCTCTAAGGTACCACCTTCAACTCATGAGATCCGCTACTTAGATCTAATCCAAGGAGTAAGCCTACACATGCTAGTTTGTGAGCTTCATTGATGTCCAGTCTCAATGAAACTATGACTAGGGATATTTAGATTATTCATAGTAACTCGTGTGTGTAGTTCTCATACAACATAGCTCCGACTATGTCCTCGCACTTTCATGCTATGAAGTAGTCATGGACTTTGTTTTTACTAATGCACATATATATTATAACAATATATATGATACTAGTGAGATACATAAATTAAATAACATCGATAAATAATAAAGATACCATTATTATTATTATTATTATTATTATTATTAATTTTAAACAATTTGTACATTATAACTAATAAAGATATATCACCCTAATTGCCTCTAGGGCATATATCATGTTGAACAATCTCTCACTTGCACTAGAGCCAACTACCCTGTGCTTCATGTCATACTCGTTAATCTGCAGGTCATACTTAACCTGAGTCAATGGCTTCATTAGCCCATCCACTAGATTCTGATCTATAGGGATGTATTCTAAGCTTATATCCGTTCTAACTACTATCTCTTGAATTAGATTGTACTTTCTAAGTACATGTCCATTTCTCTGACGAGATCGTGGTTCCTTTGCCAGAGCAATAGCCCCATTGTTATTGCACTAGACAGTATTAAACTTACAATGCTGGACACCACACCGAGATCACCAATAAATACCTTAAGCAGACAGCTTGCTTAACTATTTCTGAAGTAGCTATATACATAGATTCAGTGGTTGAATCGGTAATCGTATCCTGTTTGAAACTTTTCCAAACAACTGCCACTCCATTTAACATAAACACATATCTTGACTAGAACTTGTAATCGTCCCTGTCAAATAGAATACTCGCATTAGTGTATCCCTTCACAGAGATATCACCTTCTTCATATACCAAAAACATATCCTTAGTCCTACGTAAGTACTTAAGGATAGTTTTAATAGTCATCCAGTGCTTCTAAGCTAGATCAGATTGAAATCTGCTCATGATGCTCAACGCGTGTGAGACATCAAGCCGAGTACATACCATAGCATACATGATGGATCATATCGCTAAAGCATAGGGTATCCCATTTATGCGCAATCTCTCCTCTTGTGTTCTTGGACACTCAGATTTAGAAAGGTCAATCCTGTGAGACATTGGGAGATAACACTTTCTTAAATGCTCAAGGTTAAATCTAGCCAAAACCTTGTCTATGTATGTACTCTGCGAAAGACTTAGTAGCCTTTTGGATCTATCTCGGTAGATCTTTATACCGAGTATAAAAGCTGCTTCTCCAAGGCATAGGTATCATTAGCGTTTGACATGACCAATTTCTCGGATTGTCTCGTCAAACCTAATATTCCAACTCCTTGATGCTTGCTTAAGTCCATAAATGGACCTTTGCAACTTGCATACCTTCGAGCCATCTTGGATGTGAAAGCTTTGGGTTGTATCATATACACATCCCTATCTAAGTTCCTGTTAAGGAACACTATTTTCACATCCATCTACCGCATCTCATAATCATTATGAGCAGTGATGGCAAGGAGTATTCTTATAGACTTCAACATAGATACTGGTGAAAAGGTTTCATTAAAGTCAATATCTTCCTTTTGACTGTAACCTTTTGCAACTAGTCTTGCTTTATAGGTAATTATATTACCTTCCATGTTAGTTTTCTTCTTGAAAACCCACTTGCATACTATGGGCTTAATCCTACTTGGAGCATCAACCAAGTTCTAAACTTGGTTTTCATACATGGAGTACATCTCTAACCTCATGGTTGTAAACCATTTATCAGACTCTAAGCCTTCCATTACCTCCTAGTAATTCTTGGGCTCATCATCTTCCATAAGGAAGATATGTTTATCATCAGTGATGAGAAAATCGTATCACTCGGGAGCGATTAGAGCCCGACCTGACCTACTCAATGTCGGTGTTATAATAGGTTGTTCTGTGCTTACACTTTCTTGTGTAACAGGTGTAGCAACAATCAGTTTATTATCTTTTTGATGTTCTTGAGTACCTAACTCAAGATTTTTCCCAGTAGCTTTCGCAAGTATATGCTCCTTCTCGAGGAATTAAACATTTCTATAAACAAGTACCTTTTGTTCCTTGGGATCATAAAAGGTATAACCCATACTCTCCTTAGGGTAACATATAAACAGACACTTGTCAAACTTAGCACCCAGCTTATCAGAACTTGTCCTCTTAATAGAAGCAGGACATCCCCAAAAGAGTTGGTTTCTTACCATACCACAATTTGTATAGTGTTTGATCAACTGGTTTCGAGGGAACACTGTTTAGAAGATAAATTGAACTCTCAAGTGCATAACCCCGAAAGGGTCTGTTGAGTTCTGCTTGGCATGGATTGAACCATATCAAGTAGGGTTCGATTTCTCCTTTCTGAAACTCTATTGTGTTGGGGTGTATAAGGAGTTGTCCATTATCCCTTAGATAATCCTGAAATTATTGGCTTAATTATTCACCACCTCGATCAAATTGAAAAGTCTTGATACTTTTCCCAAGCTATTTCTCTACTTCAGTTCTGAACTCTTTGAATTTCTCAAAACTTTCTAGACTTGTACCTCATTAGGTACAGATAAACATATCACGAGTAATCGTCGATAAAAGTTATGAAGTAGACAAAACCCTCATGGTCTTTACACTCATTGGACCACATTCATCGAAATGTATTATTTCTAAGGTACTAGTGGCACGCTAACCCTTTCCTTTGAAATTTTTCCCCATAGGATTCTCATTCCATTAGGCCCAAGTCCCAAGTCACCACATTTGTGTAACGTAGTTAATCGAGTCTCATTTATATGCTCTAGATGACAATGCCATAAGTATGAGGATTTCTCATTATCTAACCTCGATTTCTTAACAATGTTCACATATAGAATTTAAGTTTTAGTAACTAGAAAATAAATTCCATCAACACATATTCCACAAGCATAAAGAACATTATCGCGTCAAATTTGACAATTATTATTAGAAAATAAAATCTCAAATTCATCTATTGCTAAATTCGCAAAAGAAATAATATTATTTGTGATAGCAAGAATATAATAGCAATTGTTCAAAACTAAAACTAGGCCACTAGGCAAATGAAGGCTATATATCCCTACACTCCATTTCCAACTCTTAGGTCTATTTCCCTCTTTGTAAACCTTATACTATTCCGCAACCCCTGCATAGAAGTACAGATATGAGTACCATAACCAGTATCCAATACCCATGTAGACTCATAGGAACTGTAGAGAAACTCTCTATCATGAACATACCTAAAGTAGATGCCTTACATGGCTTCTTCTTCACTTGTTCAGAAATCTATGCCCCTAACTCAAGTTTAATTTCGGTATTTTTCATGAGTCTTCTCTTGATCTTGAAAGCCCTAGACTTTCTAATCTTTCAATCCTCAACAACAAGTTGATTTCAAGTTTATTTCTAAACTGAATATCATAATTTTCCTACAGTCTACCATTTTGGAAAAATTACAGTAATCCTCGATGTAATAGAAATCTGCTTTGAAAATGTCATACCTTTTTGGTAGACCTTTTAATACAATCTGTTTCAAGGCCACCAGATCATAAGTAACTCCCTTTTTCCTTAATTGTTCAGAGTTATCATAAATAGTCATAGATAACATGAATTTCTCAGGTTCACCCATCATAACAAGCTATAAATAACGGACTCTAAGTTCATATCTTTGCATAGATCCTTGTACCTTGGAAGCATTGCATTGACCATGAAATTCTTTACGAAATCACAATCCTTTTTATGCTTCATGTACTCATTTATCTGATAAACGAAAGGATCTTCTCCGGGGAGTTCGGGATATGGATTATTCTACACATAATCCAGACCAAGGTTTTTCAGGAACTTTGTCACATTCTCTAACCACTCATATAAATTGTCTCCTTTATAAAATTTGTTGCCAGACGAATGCTTATCAATTTTAGTGTTCATATTCAACCTATGTATAAGATAGAAATTGTTCAGACATTAGTATATGTACATGCATTTAATATAAGGTCTTTAATTAAATAAATAATTCCTATCATTTTCTCGACATTCAAATAGCCCCTTCTATTTAAATAAGTGAAATTTGGTCCAACCAATTTTCCTTAGTAGGAAGCATCCATAGCCATTCATCATGACCCCCGCTATAGCAGGTGAAGCCACAATGATATAACCATGGTTGGAACCCATCTATTTGCATCTCATGAAATTGCTAATCTATTTGAGTTCTCTTTGTCGAGACGTTCGTACCCGATTATATGACTCCTCAAATATATCTCCAAACTAGCATTAGCTCCATTGACATGGATAACTAACCCATTTTGGTTAAGACATTAACCCCATCTAGTCTCATGACCAAACACATGTTAAGGAAAGTATGTTGTACATGTTCTTACATCCGTTAATAAGGTTTGTATCACGACTTATGATGGGAAGACAATTTAGCACCTTAATACTGTTGAAGGGATTTTATTCGTGCAGCTAGTCTCACCCTAGTCTAAGTCTTATACAATGGATATGATTATGATAATGATAATTCCCGACTATTTAGAATTATTAATCTAAGGGAACATGTTCAAGACTAGTACATCATAATTATTCCATTATGCCAAGACTCCACATAGCATGCAAAACAAACAAGGTCCATGTTTAAGTTCTTACACCTATGTCTATAAGCTTTAATTTAACAAATTAAACCATGTTTGTAAAACCATATGCGGAATCCAATTCCCATACTAGAAATCAACTAAGTCATAAAATTCCCTTGGGTACACTTAAGCCTAAAACCAATGGAGATTTCCAGGTAGGAGAGGCCGTCCCCTTAAGGTGAATGAGCAGCCAAGTCCAATCCTTACCAAAATAACCATGTGCAATTTGATTCGTCATACCACAAACAAATATTATTTAAAGATTTCGTTCTTTTAATTGACTGAAGTACAGGATGACCCTCAATTTAAAGCATTTACACATGTGATAAAACATTGTAAATTTATATGATAATCACCTAGACTAAGTTCGAGCAAAATCTTAATCTGGTTATCACATCATTTTTTATAATAAGAATTGAAACCTAGGTAATGCATAGCATACTTTAATCAATTTAGAGAAAATATCAATCTCAACTTATTATCATCAATCATGTATAGCCTAAAGCAAACTCTGATACCACTACTGGTTAATTAAGACAGTAACTGAACATGCAAATTTACATGGTGAAATTTCAAAACTTAAAATTAACCCTAAAAGATCTCCTAAGCATACCATGATTGATATAATCTAAGTTGAAACATTCGATAGATGCATATAGGTTTATAAAACTTATTAAAAGAAACCTAGCATCTAAGTAAAGTGCATTACCAATTGATGCATGCCTTCCTTTGGTGTGGCGTTCCCTCAGAGAAATTCGGCAGAACTGCGTTAGCACTAGCTTCCAATCTAGGATAACCTCTATGATTGGTCCACATGGATCTTCACCAACCAAAACCTCCGTTGAGGAAGAACCCATTGGTAAACGGTAGCTACTAGACTGCTCAAAGACCAACCTGAAATTATTACTTAGAAGGCTCTCTTCAAAATTGGATAAGCCTTCAAAAGAATTCTTGGAACGTTGGAGAAACTCGTGGAGGATCTCGCAAAAATCTCGCGAAGAAAAGATGTCAAAAATCAAAAGGAAGGCTGAGCTGAAGTGATTTGAATAGGAGAATGTGGGCAGGAAAAGGGGAGCTAAAAGCTCCCCTATTTTTCAATGTGGGATAGGGAAAGCCCTATCCCACATGCGGGTCATCCACACGGATCCCTAGAATTCGTGGGTTAGCCCCAATAGCCCTCATATGCAGGTAGTGTCACTTCCGCGCAAGGCAAGCCCTTACGGGTGGCTTAGCGGGTCTACTGCTCGCTAGCGCGCTCTAACCTAGTGCCAGCGCACGCTAGTGGCCCATGAGTAATTTTTCTCACTGGGTAGCCGCACAAGCCCCACCTACGAATAACCTAGTTTGCGGGGCCCACTCGAAACAGGAAAAATTCCCTTGCTCCACTCCATGTAATTTTCCAAAATTCTCCTTTAATCCTTTTTATTATTAATCTGGTCCATCCAATTAATAATTTATCCAACAATTTCGACATCCTCAATAATCTCAGTAAAAACCCAGTCTATAAGTTCTTTACTTAATCTGGTAAAAACTCAAAGTGTATGACCTCATATGATCCCGAAGTATAGAGCCGCTAGAGGTTAACCTAAACTTGGCTTCCCATCTGGGAACCTTTAGGCTTAGTGTTCCAGACCGATATGAAACCCGATAACTCTAGACGAATGGGCTTTCTAGCAAAGGCTTATGATCCCCCCGATACTTGGAACGTTACATGCTTGTGACTTGATTCGGTTCTGCAATAACAACCAATAGAATACACTCCTTCCATTAGGTTAAGTACCATCTAGTGTATTGAGGTTGGATTAAGTGTCAGCTCATTTAATAGTCTTAGCTATCCTGGAATTAGACTTGTTCACGAAGAACACCACTCGGTAAAATGTATCAAGATTAACTAGAATTCTGTTATATCAATCTCATACTCTGATCAGAGGTTTATGAGTGTATCTCTTCAACAAGAGGCCTTAAGGTACATCTTCGATTATATCACTATATCATGAGCGACTAATCCCATCTTGACTACTCAGCTTACAAACGAGTGATCCTCACTATACCCGTAATCACCCGTATCATCCTAGTCACCAGGGTATGAATAAGTATGACCTAAAATATTTCAACTCCTACACAAGGTAACCAATATCTCATTTCTGAGGATACTTGTATTGCTATTGCAATAAGACATGACACCAACACATGGATATAGTTATTTCCATGTGTCTATCTTATAGCGGTCTCGAATGTATTACCCAAATGCA
>CATIWQ010436874.1:0-16843 GCA_949673415.1 Euphorbia schlechtendalii
GGTTTTCATGACTTTGTTTCTTTTTTATGCTATCTTGTGTTTGATCAGTTCAAATCATTATGGTTTAGGAAAAAGTAAAGTTTTTCTCAATTTCTTTGTAGTGAAATTCTTCCTGTTGAATAAGTTAATACAATTAGGAGAGTCAAATTCAATTGTATCTCGAAAAAGCGTTAGGAAATAAGTATCAAATGAGATCATATAACAACTAATATTAATCAAAGTTAAAAGTAGTTATTCAGGTGGAATAATAGTAAAGTAATTAGAGTTGTTAAAGTATAGGTAACTGACAACGAAATAAATTGAAAACAATTTTCTGGCTGCCTTTATTAATTTAGATAGTCTTCATCAAGATAGGAGCAGAAAGCCATTTTAAGAAAATTCGAAGGTTCAACATATATACATATGATACAGCGTACATGTCAGAAATAATATATCAATTTACATTGTGGGTCAACTAATTCCATGACATTTTATCAAAGCGGCTTAGATCTAAAAGTCAAGGGTTACATTTGAATCCTAACACATCCATTCATTGATGAATAAAATTTCAGCACATGATAGAGTGAGTCTATGTTGTATCCGCTACAAGTACAAAAGAAATTCACGCAGTCGAGACTATTTTATGTGCTAATATTGAACCTTACATATCAGCTTAAACTATTTGATAAAATGGTTCTAACATTTGAGACCTACAATAAAATTTCTCCTACTAGTTGTTGGAATTTTGTGTAGTTTCAAAAGAATTTTTTTTGTAATTGTTTAAATACTATTATATAATTTTAAGAGAATTATTTTTAGGGTAAACTTCAGAAAAGTACCATGTGGTATCGGCCGTTTTCAAAAAGGTTCTTGTGGTATTTTGGAACTCAAAAGGGGGCTTGAGTTTTCGTACCGTTATCAAAACAGGGTTTTTCCGTCTACGCCGTAAAAAATGCTGACGTGGTAGAGGGGCATATTTGGAAATCTTGTTTTGTTCATCTTCTTCACTTGTCAAACCCTAGGTAACTAAACATCTCCTCCCCTTTCTATCTTATCCTCTCATCCAACCACCCATTTCCACCATTCTCACCTTCGCTAATGTCACAACCCAGATTCCTCTTCGACTCTTCATCTCCTAAACTTTCATTAACTTCCAGTTTCATCCCTAGATTTGTTCTCAAATTACATCTAACTACTTTTCCCTCCTAATCCCAAAATTCTGCCATCTCCTTCAAATCCCTCTTCTGTCAAAATCCTTCCATCCTGCCGAAGCCTAATGTAACCCTAAAATCGATTCTCCATGCGATTCCTGACTGGGATGATCGCGTGCAGGAGCGTGAAATGCGACAGAAGCGCTATCTTTACAACCATGAGAAATGGGTCAAACACAGAAGCTCCCTTCGCCATGTCCACCATCTACTCTCGAGTCTACAATCGCAGGTGATTTTATCTTTAATTCCTCCTGTTATTGCCTTCACTTCTGTTGATTGCCTGCTATAATTCTGCTATAGAGTTGCATTCCTTGCTGGAAATTCTCTCAATTTTGAGGGTCTCTTCATTGCCTTATCAGTTGATAGCTCCGGCTTTGGCGCTGTTGCTGGTCTTCAGAATAGAGGCGTCTTATTCGAGGTTTGTAGAGGGGAAAAAAGCCTAGACTAATATGAGATTGGTGGAGATGGGTGGTTGGATGATAAGATAGAAAGGGGAGGAGATGTTTTTATCTAGGGTTTGATAAGTGAAGAAGATGAACAAAATAAGATTTCCAAATATGCCCCTCTGCCAAGTCAGCATTTTTTATGGCGTGGATGGAAAAACCCTGTTTTGATAACGGTACGAAAACTCAAGCCCCCTTTTGAGACCCGAAATACCACAAGAACCCTTTTGAAAATGACTGATACCACAAGGTACTTTTTTTAAGTTTACCCTTATTTTTAGTATTATACAATAAATATGTTATTAGTAGTTACAAATGAAATATATATGTGAGAAGGTGTCTCTCACGCGCTTATCTTCAAAATTTTTGATCTTGTGTAATCCTCCTTACATGGTGGTCAGAATCTGTAAGACAGGTGGTTACTATGGGGGACTAGCCATGTGACCGGCGTAGCCTCTCCGATACTTAAGTTAGCGATGGAATTAAGAGAGGAGGCAAAGAGTAAATATTGAGAGTATGAGAATTGTGTACCTCCAGTATGTGATTGAGGTCTGTATATATAGGAGATGGATGAGCCCAAGTAGTGATGGAGATAGACTCTATAACTAGTAGTTCATTCCTTCTTTAAGTGCTTGCCTTGCTTAGAGAGTTGGAGTCCAACTAGAATTTAATCCCTTATTAGTTGGATAAATGGGGAAGATGACCTAGCATTGGTGTCCTAGTAGAAGACCTCTTTTGCTGACATGGCCAGCCGGTTGGACTTGTGTCCACGTGGCAGAGTGATACGGGATGATTACCCGTATAGCTATACTATACCGGGTTATCAGAAGCAACCCCATAAGTATGGGAAAGTCCTTCTAGGTCTTTCTTTAGGTAGATAAGTGTCTCTTTGTGATAATGTCACCCTACAGTTGCTATGGATTCTAACAACATCGCTTGAAACTTGAGCCAATGACCACGTCGTTCTGATTACTCATGGCCTTGCCCGAGTCGTTTGACATTCTCTTGAGTTGATGACAACTGTCTAGTGGATAAAATTTTAACTGTTATCAAGGAGACATGCACCCTAAATCCAACGGCACTGATCTAATCACCATTCCAAACGTCTAATCATCACTATAAAAACACTATTTTCTCCTGTTTTACAGTTACTTTGGCATTTCAGTTTTCATTTCTTCTCAGAGCATTTTTTTGGCAATTACTTCAAGCAATCTCAGTCAACTTTCCTCTTATTTCCGACCAATAACTCATCTGTCCCAAGTAAGATTTATTTTCCCTCTTTTAATTTGCCATTTCTCGTACTATATTCAATCTTGGCCTTGAGTTTTGTGCTTTTCTAGTTTACTTTGTAAAACTCCTGCAAATTTCCCCTTGATATTCATGTTGATACGCATTTTTTATCTTAAGTTTATGGGAAATTTGTTGATTTCAGCATTTCCCCCCAAAAAGTAGTTTAAAACCTATTTAAATCTTTAGATTTGCTATTTGTAACTTTAGGGCCAGCTCATGGAGATAGTAAAATTTCAGTCTCGCCCATCCGGTAGTGATTCTAGTAGTATTAGTGGTAGCGAATGGTTGAGATGGATGGAAGAGCATGTTTATAACACATACTTAACAAAACCTCTAAATGTCGCTGCCTCACCAAAACTTAAACATGTTAAGTTAAAAAAGATAGCAAACCGAGAGATGGCTTCTGAGATTACTGAATCTAGTCAGGTGAGGGTGATGCATCTGAGATTAGGGGTATGCATGATATTGGAAGTGAGGAATCATCCGAGTGATGGATGGAGATATCCACCCCAGAACTATCTTTGTAAGGGGAGAATGTGGTGGATGCCCCGGACGTTGATGCCAATGATCAGGTCCTACTTCGATCTCACTCGGATGAAGAGGTTTCCTCATCCGGGAAACTTGTGAGAGAGAGCAAGATGATGCCTCGAGTAGATGACATGGTGCCAATGGTGCATGAACTTCATATTATGCACGAGGCGATGATGTTTGACTGGCTCCAACAATGCCACGTGCTCCTTCCATCGGAGAAGTAAAGGGTGAATGCTGATCCACGTGGCCATTTCAGTTATATATGGATACCCTGAGAAGCGGCTTCAAATATCCCCTACCTGGCTTGATCTGCCACTTGTTGACAATTTGGGAGATATGTCTTGTTGAGCTTCGTCCCAACGTGTGGGCGGATCTAATGGGTCATTATCAACTTTGCATCGACGTCGGATTTGACTTCACAACAATGTTTTTCAGGAAGTTATGTAGTATAAAGAAGAACAAGGGGGATGACCACTATCAATTCCCCAAGCCGCCTAGCTCCGAGTTCTATAATTTTTTTGGGAGGCTGGATTCAAAGTATAACTTTAAGGAATTTTGGTTTTATATCCGAATAGATGAGAACCATCCATCCTTCCCCATCAAGTGGTCGAGTGAGAAGCCAGCTAAATTATCTAGAAAAGCCCGCCAGGTTCATGATCCTAGGGTAGTATTTTTTAAGGGTTTGGAACCTAACATGTGGAGGTTGAACACCATCGTGAGGGCTGCAATTCAAGGCCATCACTTGATTTCCGTGACCTGGTCTCGAACGAAGTTATTTACCTGCAGACTCATGATCCACCGACCGGTACTTATTCTCATCTTTTTTTGTTTTATTTTTTTATTTCTTTAGGCATGTCAATACTTGAACATATGGATGCTAATCTTTTAACTACCAAGAAGAAGGCTATGCGGAATCAAAGGACCAAACCAGTCACGATCAAAGTGGGGGGATCGTGTCGGCTGGAGGCGGGTGTGGGCTCTTCTTTGCCCAAATGTTCTTCAACCAATCTATTTGGTTATCCGACTACGAAGAAGCAGGAAACTGTTCAGGTACTAAAATACTTTATCCTTATTATCCTTAGGGGTGTGTAAATGGTTTGGTAACCGAATTACCAAACCGAACCAAACCTAAATATTAATTTGGTTCGGTTATTTTAAAAATTCGGTTTAGTTCGGTTTGTAAAATGTTGATATTTCGGTTATTCGATTCGGTTTGGTTTTTGTGTAGAAAAAATAATAATAACTAAACCGAACCGAAATATAAATAAACATATAATAAAATTTTATTTTAATATCACACCCTTATTCCTCTTCTAAAAAATGCACTTTTATTCTTTTATGTGTCTCTAGTAAGTCATTTAATTCATTATAATACTTATATTGGATGTGCATTTTGTATTTTAAGTGTTAGAATTTGAAACTTTTGTTAATCAATTTAAAATTTTGGTTTAATTCGATTTTTAACCAAACCGAATTGGTTAATTCGATTTTGAATCTTATTTGGTTTTGTTCGGTTAACAATATTTTCCTTATTTGGCTTTCGGTTAATTTGATTCGATTTCGACCTAATGCACACCCCTACTATGTAGTATGTGTGATTGCCCCGTGTGGGCTATAAATCGGATGTTGAGCGGACATCTCATAGGTGATATGTGGGTTGTGTTATTACCCCTTGTGGGCTGGGTGTCGGATGTCAAGTGGACATCACGCAATAAAAGAAAGGTTTGTTTGCCCTGTACGGGCTAATAGCCGGATGTCAAGTGGACATCTTGCTGAAAAATGGGGTAAGTGATGTTTCTAAATGGTTTTATGTTGTCTTAAGGTGACACGATCTCAATTGTCAACCAATCCTAAGTATGGCAATGGAGAAGATGTTATGTTACATCATATTAACATTATGAGTGTGTGCGTTCAAGTGTCTGCACTAAGATTTATGGTTAGCATGAAATTTGTACAGTGATAAGTAGTAAACATGTAGCACACAACATGTAATGTTCAATCTTCCAACCATATAACTCCTTCACGTAGGGTTTTTGGATAGTCTGTATCTTGAGTTTTGTTCATCTTAGTACCATGAAGGTACTAAGGAGTGCACCTGCAAGAAAATACACTACATGGTCATTTGTTGGGTAACACCCTAGGGAAAATGCCTATGGTTTATTTACATGAGGTTTGTAAATAGGTTGCTAATGTAGATGGTTCTTGTTGCACTAAAATACACTCCAAGCCTCTTCCCAAATGGGTTCTAACGAGGGAGGTACATATGATGTGGCAACAAGTGCTCCACCCGCTCAAGTACTATCTTTTCTCAAGGAGGTAGATTAGTACAAGAGAAAGCTTCACGGTAATAGGGGTAGATTAAACTTACGGGCTAATCCCCTCTATTGCAATGCGCTATTAGGAATATGTCATAATTAAGAAAATACGAAATAATGTGATCAATAATTTTTGGCACTTATCCAAAATCTAAAACTTTAAAAAAATTTTACAAAAAGTCCCCAGTAGAGTCACCACTGTGAGCGGACGACATGGAGCGATGAGCCGAGAGCGTGCGGTATGAGAGGCGTGATTCATCGGGGTATTTTAAGTTGAAAATAAAGGTACAGGGTCAGGGAACCTGGAAAAGTTTGGTAGAGAAAGCGAAAACATTTTTAGATCGATCAAACCCGAATCCATTGTCTCTTAGTGTAGAGTCGCCACCTGGATTAGCTCTTCTACAAAGTAAAGTCCTATGAGGCTTAGTTTCCGAGGGATGGCTAACTAAAACATAGAGATTCGGGTTCGGGATAAGTTGCTTATTTCTTATTGAATCACATTATATTACATCTATCGAAAATCGTATTTCTTAATTATGCATATTTCGCACTAATGTCATTTTTGAGTTGTATTATATGATTGAACTTATATGCGATAAGTAGTAACTCCATACATAAAGTAGCAAATAAATGCAGAAAAGTAAATATTAAAGATTACATAACCTCGGGGGATGCAACAGCCAGCCTAATCTATTAATTACAATTCCCAAAAAAAATAATTGAAATTGCAATACACGAAGGAAAATAAATCCTCAGCATACATCTAACCTACAACCACAATGATTAGCATAGGATATATCACAACATTTACACGTTTGATCAATTTAATTTCGACGAGGCCCGTGCTCACAATGTGAAAACAGGATTCCTTAACAGGAATCTGAATAAGGATGTGTATATGGCACAACCCGAGGGTTTTAAATCAAAGGATGGTTCTAAGGTATGCAAGTTGTATAAGTCCATTTATAGACTTAAGCAAGTATCAAGTAGTTCAAATATTGGGCTCGACGTGAAAATCCAAGAAATTAGATTTGTATCAAACACTAATGAGCCCTGTGTATATAAGAAGGCTAGTGGGAGTGCGATCATTTTCCTTGTATTATATGTTGATGACATATTAATGATAGGAAACGACATTCCTTTTTGTCAGACAGTTAAGTCATGGTTATTAAAGAAGTTCTCCATGAAAGACCTTGGTAAGTAGCTTTTATATTTGGTATAAAGATCTACAGAGATAGATATAGAAAGTTGCTAGGTCTTTCTCAAAGTATATACATAGACAAGATTTTGGCTAGATTTAACCTTGAGAAGTCAAGAAAGGGTTATCTCCCAATGTCTCACAGGATTAACCTTTCTAAATCTAAGTATCCGAGAACACAAGAGGAGAGACTACGTATCAATATCCTATGCCTCAACAATAGGATCCATCCTGTATGCTATGGTATTCACTCGGCCTAACGTCTCACATTCATTGAGCGTCACGAGAAGATTTCAATGTAACCCAGGTGAGAAGTATTGGATGACCGTTAAAACTATCCTTAAGTACTTATGTAGGACTAATGATATGTTTTTAGTATATGGAGAAGGTGATCTCTCTTTGGAGGGATACACTAATGTGAGTTTTCAATCTGACAAGGATGATTATAAGTCCCAGTCGGCGTATGTGTATATGTTAAATTTTAGAAGTTTCAGACAGGATACAACTGCCAATTCAACCATAGAATATGAGTATATAGCTGCTTCAGAAGCAAAGCAAGCTGTCTGGCTTAAGGGATTTATTAGTGATATAGGTGTGGTGTATAGCATTGTAAATCCAATAGTGGTTTATTGCGATAACAATAGGGCTATTGCTCAGGCAAAGGAACCACGATCTCGTCAAAGAAACAGACATGTACTCAGAAAGTATCATCTCATTCAAGAGATAGTAGCAAGAAAGATATAGATATAGAATACATCCCAACAGATCAGAATCTAGCAGATGGGTTAACTAAGCCATTAACTCAAGTTAAACAAGACCAGCATGTTAACGAGTATGGCATGAACAACATAGGCAATTCACTCCAGTGCAAGTAGGAGATTATTAGATATGATGTATTCCCTAGAGGAAATTAGGGCGATATATCTTTATTAGCTATAATGAACAAGCGATTTTGGATTGTTATCAATAATAATTAAGGCATCTTTGTCTCTTATCATTGCTTTTAATTAATTTCTGTATATCGCTGGTATCATATATGTATAGTATTAAATATGTATATGTGCATTAATGAGACAAAGTCTATGACAACTTCAAAGAGTAAAAGTGCGAGGACATAGTGGGAGCTATTTGGTGTGAGAACTACACATTACTATGAATAGTCTAAATATCCCTAGTCATTGTTTCATTGAGACTGGACATCAATGGAATGAATAGACTAGCATGTGTAGTCTTACTCCTTAGATTAGATCTAAGTTGCTGATCTTACAAGCTGAAGGTGGTATCTTGAGTTAACACATGAATGTATTCGAGTAATACATTAGAGACCACTATAAGACAGACACTCGGAAATAACTCTATACATATGTTTGTGTCCTATCTTATTACAGTAGCAGTACAAGTATCCTCAAACCTGAGTTTTAGTTACCTTATGTAGGAGTTGTTATACTTTAGGTTATACTTATTCATACTGTCGCTATCAGGATGATATGGGTGATTATGGGCATAATGATGATCACATGTTGGTAAGCTGAGTAGTCAAGATGGGATCCATCACTCTTGATATAATGATATAATGGGAGATGTACCTTAGGGCCCCTTATTTAAGTGACACACTCATAAACCTCTAATCATAGTATAAGATTGATAGAATGGGTTTCTAGTCAATCTTAATACACAATGGCTGAGTGGTGTTATTTGTGAACAAGTCTAATTCTAGGATAGCTACGGCTATTACATGAGTTGACACTTAATCTGAGCGTAACAAACTGGATGGTACTTAACTTGATGGAAAGAGTGTATTGTATTGATTACTATTGTAGAACCGGATCAAGTCACTAGCACGTGACGTTCCAAGTATCGAGGGATCATAAACCTTTGCTAGAAAGCCCATTTGATCATTTAGAGCTATCGGGTTCTATATCGGTCTGGAACACTGAGTTTAAAGGTTCATGGATGGGAAGCCAAGTTTAGGTTAACCTCTAGTGGCTCAATACTTTGGGATCCTATGAGGTCACACACTTTTGGTCTTTTCATCTAAGTAAAGAATCTATAGACTGGGTCTATGCCGAGAATATTTGTTTGTCAAATTCGTTGGAAGAATTATTAATTAGTTACACAAAATTAATAACTAAAGGGAATAAAGAGAAAATAAGGAAAAATGAACGAAGCGGAGCAAGGGAATTTTTCTCGTTGCGAGTGGACCCTAAATGAACATGGGATATTTGGAGTGGGGCCTGTGCGACTGCCCTGTGAGCTAAAAAACACGTTGGCTGATAGCACATAGAGACAGCCCGCAAGCGCTACCCAAGGGAGCGCTTGCACAGGCCTACCTCGCAAGCCTAGCTTGCAACTGGCTTGCCTTGTGGAAGGAAGCCGCGGGTTAGCTCGCGGGTCCTAGTGACCTGCATGTGGGATGGGAATATTCCCATCCCATACAGTGTTTTAGGGTGAGTCAAACACTCCCCCATTTCCCTATATATAGGCCTCTGGTTACTCTTTTTTCCACACTTCAGCTTAGCCTTTCTCTCTAAGTTCGACATCTCTTTCTTAGTTCATTTTGCAAGATCCTTCACGAGTTTCACCAAACAACGAAGAATTATTTTGATGGCTCTTTCTATTTGAAGTGAGTATTCTCGGTTTATATTTTTGGGTTGGCCTTCGAACGGTCAAGTAGTTGCTATCACGAGTTCTAACTCAACGAGGTTTTGGTCAGTGAAGATCTATGTGGATCAATCGTAGAGATTATCCTAGTTTGGAGGCTCATGCTAACAAAGTTCTACCGAATTTCTCTAAGGGAACACCACATCCAAAAGAAAAAGAAGCACGCATCAACTGGTAAAGTTCTAAACTTAGATGCTAGGTTTCTTTTATAAGTTTTATAAACCTATAAGCATCTATGGAACCTTTCATCTTAGATTATATCAATCATGGCATGCTTAGGAGATCTTTAGGTTAATTTTATGTTTTGAAATTCCGCCTTGCAACATTTGCGTGCTCAATTACTATCTTGATTAACTAGCAGCCATGCATTCGTGTAAATCCACTCATAATGTCTTTAGTGTTCACGATGCCTCTGTACATGAAATTAACTTGTAATAAATGAATAACCTAAAATGGTAACTATTTCCAATGATTTAAACCCTAGTGGAAAGAGAGAGATAAATATTTGATAAGGTATCACGTGAGTGCTTTCACTTGGTCATATGAAGACATGGTGTCTATAGAGGGATCGCAGAGCATCAATTTCCAATCGATATGAAATTCAAGCTAGTGAAGTAGAAATTGCTTTAACTGGATTTGAAATGGGCAGATAAGGTTAAGGAAAAGGTAATGAAGCAACTAGAAAAGTTCCTTATGTCATTAAATATCCGACATGGATAGCAAATATTGTTATTGTGGCTAAGAAGGATGGAAGAATAAGGATCTGTGTGGGCTTCAGAGATCTGAATAAGGCATCACCAAAGGATGATTTTCTGTTGCCTCAGATCGACGTGTTACTAGATAGCGTAGGCGGGGCCATAATGTACTCTTTCATGGATAGGTTGTCAAGCTATAACTAGTTCTCATGGATATTGTTAACGAGGTTAAAACATATTTCATAACCGAATGGAGTGTGTACTACTACAAGGCCATGCTTAGATTGAAAAATGCAAGCACAACTTACTAGCGAACTATGACAACTTTGCTCCATAATATATGATTCATAAGGAGGTTGAAGTCTATGTTGATAATTTGCTAGACCATTTTCTCTCGAGGATAGAGATGTATAATTTGCGCATCAATATGAAGAAATGTGTTTTTGGTTTGATGTCTAGCAAGCTACTAGGGCACAAAGTGAGTCAATGGGGATAGAGATGGATCTAGATAAGATAAAGGGCTATCTATGGCATGCTAGCTCCCACGAGTGAGATTGTTTCTAGGGTTGCTTTAGTAAGTAGTCATTTCATAGTTCAATTTTTACTTCAATTTTTGAGCTAATATTCAACTTAATGAAGAAGCACCAACCTATAATCATGAATGATTAATAATAGTTGGCCTTCGATAGAATCAAGACTTATTTGATCAATCCTCTAGTTCATAAGTCAACAACTCCTAACAAACCTATCATCCTCTACTTGGCTATTGAGGGCTATTCAGTAGAGGTAATTTTTATTCAAAAATAAGATAATAAGCTCGAGCATGTAGTGAATTATTTGGGTAAGAAGCTTCTTGAGTATGAAAGTTGATATACAATTGTTCAGAAGACCTTTGCAACTATGGTTTGGTTCACCAAGAAGCTCAAACATTACTTCTAGTCCTACAGAATTCAAGTAGTGGCTAAGATTGACCCTATGAAGTATTTGTACCAATCTCCGACATTAGTTGGCAAGCTCTCCTATTGGTTGTTTCTTCTCTCTAAATTTGATATGGAATACATTACTAAGAAGGTAAGCAAGGGCAAAGCCATCGCAAAATTCCTTTCTAATTAAGCCCTATACTACGACTATGTTGAGAACTTACATTTTTGGATGGGCAGCTTGCGACCGTTAAATCAGTAAGTGAGAAGTGGACTATGTTCTTTGATAGATCTATCAATCCTTGTGGGGCAGGTCTGGGAGTTATCTTGGTGATGATAAAAAATGTAGTCATTTCGCTGTCTATACACCTTGAGGTTCCTATCACCAATAATGGGGCGAATATGAAGCATGCCTCTTTGGTATGAAAGATTTGAGAAATGTCGACGTATCAGAAGTCACATCACTAGTGATTCCACATTAGTCTTTGACAAGTTGTCAAAGATTAGGAAATCAAGGAGGAGTCGCTTCGACCATATCTTGATGTAATTAGAGAGTTGGCTGCAAAGTTCAAGTCTATTTTAGCATGTGCCTCGAGATGAGAATCAAATGGTGGAATCCCTAGCTACTCTAGCTTTTATGTGGGAAGGTCCCCAATCCCAACCCATTAGGTAATCATCCAAAGAACCATTCTATTGTCATGCCATATCAGCCATCATTAACATAGATGAGAAGTGTTGGTATCTAGACATAGTCAGATTGATTCAAGATGGTGAGTTCCCTCTAGGGGAAACATACTCAGAATTGTTATCTCTTTGTCAGTTAGTAGCCTAGTTCAATATTGGCGGTGATGACCTCTTTAAGCACACTAGTGACAACTTGCTTCTTCGATGCCTTTTTGAAAAGAAGGCTTCCCTAGTCATGAATCTTATCCATTGGGGAGACTGAGGCCCTCACATGAGTGGCTTGGCCATTGCAAAGAAAATCTAGCAATAGGTTATTTTTGGATCACCATGATAGCTGATAGCATCTTCGAGATAAGGAAATGCCATAAATTCAAAATTTATAGGGATATTATTCATTTACCTCTATCCGATCTTAATAACATTACAACTCCTTGCCCATTCTCGGCGTGGGGGTTTGATATTATTGGTGAGATCCGACCCTCTTCAACTAATGGGTAATGGTATATCATCGCGGTTGACTACTTCTCAAAGTGGGTAAAGGCCGAATCTTACACCAATATAACCACCAATAAATGGCCAAGTTCATTGAAAAGAACATCTTTGTGTGCTATGGGATGCCTCATCACATTGTGTCCAATAACGGAGTTTAACTTTGAGGGGAAATAACAATTTTGATTGAGAAATATTACATTGAGCAACACTACTCTTATCTTTATAGACCTCAAACCAATGGGATAGTAGAAGTAGGAAAAAAGTCAATCAAGAAGATCTTGTCCAAAATGGTGATCACTTATCGAGATTGGGCTGATAAGCTTTTGTTTGCCCTTTGGGGTACAAAACTAGCATGTACACTAAAAAAAACCCCTTCTCCTTAGTATACGAAATGGAAGTTATCCTCCTAGTGGAAACCGAAGTTGGATCCTTAAGGGTGGCATTGGAAGCCAAAATTAAGGAGCCGGATTTGGAGAAAACAAGATTTGAGCAATTGAAGATGATTGATGAGCATCGCCTGAAAGCTTTAGATCATCTTCAATTGTATCAACTATTAGACATGATTATGCCTTAAAGGAAATTAGGGAGATATATCTTAATTAGTTATAATGTAGAAATGGATTCAGATTATTATTATTATTATTATTATTATTATTATTATTATTATTATTGTTATTATTATTATTATTAAAGTCATCTTTGTTATTTATCAGTGCTTTGTGATATTATATATGCGCATTGATAAGATAATGTCCGGGACTGCTTCATAGCATAAAAGTGAAAGGACATAGTGGGAGCTATGTGGTGTGAGAACTGCACATACGTGTTACTATGAATAGTCTAAATATCCCTAGTCATAGTTTCATTGAGAGTCAATACAAGAAAATTCGCAATTTGCAACAGAAAGCTTGCAATGGAATTTTTTCCATTGCAAATCCAATAGCTTGCAACGGAATTTGCAAAGGAAAATGCATTCCCTTGCAGATTTAATAGAATTAAAATATTGAAGATATTTTCAATGGAATTTGCAAGTGTTTGAAAATTCCATGGAAAAAAAATGAGCGGGAAAGGATGGAGGGAATTATGCAACGGAAATTGCGAGTATCATAAATTTCCATTGCAAATGTAATGCAAGGGAATTAAAAAATAATACTTACAACTGAATATCCATTGCAGATGAATTATTAAAATTAAAAAAATTAAAAATAAATAAAGTAAGATATTTTTATACTGTGAAAATTGTTATTGTTTGTATCGAATTGGTTTAAATTTAAGGTGTATCTGACTGAAATTGTTGCAAATTCTTGAATCCTATTGTGTTTATGCGTTGCTGTCATGGCTGCTGCTCTGTTTTTAGTTTTGCTTCTCTAATCATTGTGTTTATGCGTTGCAAATTATTGTTCATATCTGTGTTGTAGTCATGTGTTCAGCCCTTGGTTGCTGGGTAGAAATAGTAATTTTTTTCCAATTGCTGCTAGGTAGAAATAGGTGGTTCTTTAGTTCAAATAACATTTAACGAGTTTAGTTTAGTTGAGAAACCAAATAAATTAAATCAGTGATGCCATTTAAAGAACTCGAAAGCACTATTGGGTGAGCTAATTTTAGTTTCCTATAATGTTCTCCAATGATTTTGAACATAGCTGCTCACCTTTCTCGTAAATCTTGCTCAAATTTGCTTCTGGGAGAAGATTCAATTTGTTATGCATAGCGAAAAATCCAGATAAAGCATGAAAGCACTCTGTTGGGAGGGTGACTGCTGTCAAATTAAGAATATTACCACTTGCAGAATAGAAATTACAATGCAACTAATAAATTCAATAATGATCATATGCTGACAGATATATAACCAGAAGTACTATGAAAAAAATTAGTCATATTTTAATTTTGTTTCTCCTCTTTATGTTTAATGATAGAATAGGCTTGATGTAATCATGTGAAATAATCTTGTACTTTATTAAACACATGAACTACAAAACACATAAATCTGCATTTCCCTATACATATATAATCCAAATATACAATACGATAAATAATCCAGCCAATATTCCTCAGGATTCTCTAAACTTTAAAAATATAGAACCACAGGAACAAGCAGATTGTTAATATTGAAAATAACTCATTATAATATAACGTACCACCATAAGAAGGCATGGATTGTTTGTAATTTGTGCCTTGGTATGGCTGTGAACTACTGGAATTTGTAGTAGCAGCCCTTGCAATTGCTCTGCATTGCTCCTAGTTCTGGTCTCCAACCACATGAATAGATTCATGTTTCTTATTTTTTACACTCAAATTCCTTTGATCACTGATGTTTTGCCAATCACATGCATAGCAAGTGTACTTTTTTTCAAAATCAGAACCTAGACAAGATAATATCTACATAATCTACTGATATATATATTATTATGTGAAACACATCCATGTATTTGTTTATTTAATATATATATATATATATATATATATATATATATATATATATATATATATATATATATATATATATTAGTCAAAACCCACACAAATAGATCAGTTGTACAATAATTGTACAAAACAATATTTCAACCATGAAAATATTGCTCAAAACCGGACGACAGAAATTGCTAATCTAGAAAATGCAATACTATGTGGAGGAGAAAAATAACGCAAATACATTTGTTGGAGGCATGAAATTAGTTATTAGGTTAATATTAATCAACAATAATGAAGAGCTCAAAACTCATGTTTTATAGTTCAAAGCCACCCAACCAAAATAAGCTTGTTCTTTCCCACTCAAGATCCTTATCCAATTTTTCCTATAGACAAATGAGTGCTCTTTAAGAACATGCTCCACATCATTTAAAACCTTCCTAACATCCTCAATTGGTAACTTTCTCGGTCCAGTAGTAGCTAGAACTAAAATAGAACAAATTTATTAATATTGAAGCTTATTTGGACTTTATTTTAGTGTTTTTACTTTGGAATTTTAATAATGTTATAGCTTTGGCACCTTTGGTTCCTCTCATTGAACTCAGGGTTGTACTGGCATTAACAAGATACATTGTGAATAATGTTGCATTTGTGCTTGCTGCACTTTACTTTTATAGGTGAGCTGTTAACTGTTACTATATTGGCTGTTAATGTGGCTGTTGCATTTGTTAGTTGTGGTTAATTTTGTTATTTTTCTTTTTGATGACAAGATAGAATATATGAGCTATTACATAGGTGCAACTTCAAGAAGTTTTTCAAATTTAGCATTGTAAAGGCTTAAGTTCTACATTCTTTGGTTAAACAAAACTATTTCTGTCATTCATTCCACTTACAATTACAAATGCTTCAAATTTAGTAATTATTTCACTGAGAAACTTATATAGATAAAAAATATTAATTATTTTAGTAAATAGGATGTATATGTTCTGTACAATCATGGTTCATTCCCATAGGAAGCTGATTATTGTTATTACCTTGGTTGTACAACCCTCATATGGCATTGCAAGCTTCAATACTGTTCTGCTTCAAATTGTTGCATATTGTCACTTAAATCATAATCTCCTTTACTTTGGCCATTGATATCATTAAGCATCAATTTTTTTGGTAATATTTTTTTACCACAAATGCTCTTTTTGATGAATACATTGGGCTGAAATTTAGCTATTTAATTATGAATTGGAGCAGCTCTATTGGTCTTTCTGTCCATTTCTTAAGCCTTGGAAATTGAAAAATCCTTCAATTTTGCTATTATTGTTTACAGTGTAATTGGTCACTTTAATCTGTTTTTTTTACTAATTATAGGATATCAAAAGCAACAGATGCACCTTTCCTATTTCACTTTTCTCTAATCATTCATGTTGTGAACTAGTTATTGATCTCATCTTCATTCAAGCATTGCTACTCATATCAGGTTAGCTATTTGAAATTAAATTATCAAATTCCCAATGTGATAATGTTCCAAGTAGTAAGTGATTAGTGTGAAGTTATTACTTTTCCTGGCCTATAAAAAAGTAGCTCTCATATTATCATTTACAGTATAACTACTTGCTTAGACAAGATCAGATATATTAAAACCTTTGCTCAAAGTTTGGTTAATTATGGATAGTTAATTAGTTTGTATACTTATTTTTATTTCAAAATTTGTGTTGTAGCTGCATATGGTGACTTAGTTCTTATTGCTGTAGGTTTTTTTAATTTCCCAAAATATTACATAGTGACCCTATTCAGTGCTTCTATCTGCTAAACTGCTGAAATCAACTAGTCTTAATATCGCATAATAACCTGGTTGCTTCTTCTACGGCTAATTGTAAATCTTGCTATGTGTTTTTATTGTTATTGAATCCAGCACTAATCTTAATATCATGCTAAGTAGCTCTGGTTTTGAATTGACTTGAATTTAAGTCTGAAACTAGTTCTTCATGTACACTATTGAACTAGCAGTCCAAGGTTAAATAGAT
>CATIWQ010436966.1:0-10320 GCA_949673415.1 Euphorbia schlechtendalii
CCCCGATACTTGGAACATCACATGCTTATGACTTTGATCCGGTTATACCATACACTCCTTCCATCATTTTAAATACCATCTAGTTTATTAAGCTTGGATTAAGTGTTAGCTCATGTAATAGCTATAGCTATCCTAGAATTAGACTTGTTCACGAAGAACACCACTCGGCCATTATGTATCAAGATTGACTAGGAACCCCATTCTATCAATCTTATACTCTGATTAGAAGTTTATGAGTGTGTCACTTTAACAAGGGCCCTAAGGTACATCTCCCATTATATCACTATATTAGGAGCGATAGATCTCGTCTTGACTACTCGGCTTACCAGCATGTGATCATCACTATACCCGTAATCACCTGTGTCATCTAGATCACCAAGGTATAAATATGTATGACACAAAGTATAGCAACTCCTACACAAGGTAACCAATATCTCTAGTCTGAGGATACTTGTACTACTGCTACAATAAGACATGACACCAACACATGGATGTAGTTATTTCCGAGTGTCAGTCTTATAGCCTTCTCCAATGTATTAGCCGAATACATTCATGTGTTAACTCAAGGTACCACCTTCAGCTCGTGAGATTTACTGCTTGGATCTAATCCAAGGAGTAAGCCTACACATGCTATTCTTTCCATTCCATTGATGTCCAGTCTCTATGAAACTATGATTAAGGATATTTAGACTATTTATAGTAATACGTGTGTGCAGTTCTCACACCACATAGCTCCCACTATGTCCTTGAACTTTTACGCTACGAAGTAGTCATGGACTTTATCTAATCAATGCGCATATGCATATTTAATATTATACATATATGATACCAGCGAGATACATAAATAAACATAAAGTACTAATAAGCAACAAAGATGTCTTAATTATTATTAATAATTCTTCGAAACTATTTGTACATTATAGCTAACAAAGATATATCATGTCTAACAATCTCCCATTTGCACTAGAGCCAATTGCCCATGTGCCTCATGCCATACTCGTTAACATGTTAGTCATGTTTAACTTGAGTCAATGGGTTAGATAGCCCACCTGCTAGATTCTGATCCATCGGGATAATATCTAAACTTATATCCTTCATGACTACTATCTCTTGAATGAGATGGTGTTTTCTAAGTACATGTCCATTTTTCTGGTGAGACTGTGGTTCCTTTGCTTGAGCAATAGCCCCATTGTTATCTCAATAGATAGCTATTGGGTTTACAATGCTGGACACCACACTGAGATCACCAATAAATCCCTTAAGCTAAAAAGCTTGGTTAGCCACTTCTGAAGCAGCTATGTACTCATATTCTATGATTGAATCAGTAGTCATATCTTGTTTGAAACTTTTCCAAACAACTGCCCCTCTGTTTAACATAATCACATAACCTGACTGTGATTTATAATCATCCCTTTCAAACTAAAAACTCGCATAGGTGTATCCCTTCAAAGTGCGATCACCTTCTCCATATACTAAAAACATATCCTTAGTCCTACGTAAGTACTTAAGGATAGTTTTAACGGTCATCCAGTGCTTCTCACCCAGGTCAGATTGAAATTTTCTCGTGACGCTCAATGTATGTGAGACATTAGGCCGAGTGCACCATAGCATACATGATGGAACTTATAACTGAGGTATAGGGTATTCCATTCATGCGTAATCTCTCCTCTTGTGTTCTCGGACACTCAGATTTAGAAAGGTTAATCCTGTGGGACATTGGGACATAACCCTTTCTTGACTGGTCAAGGTTAAATCTAGCCAAAACCTTGTCTATGTACGTACTTTGCGAAAGACCTAGCAACCTTTTGGATTTATCTCGGTAGATTTTTATACCAAGTATAAAAGTTGCTTCCCCAAGGTCTTTCATGGAGAACTTCTTGACAACCATGACTTAACTATCTGAAGAAAAGGAATATCATTTCCTATTAATTATATGTCATCGACATATAATACAAGGAAAATGATCGCACTCCTACTAGCCTTCTTATATACACAGGGCTCGTTAGCATTTGACACAAAACCAATTTCTCGGATTGTCTCATCAAACCTAATATTCTAACTCCTCGATGCATGCTTAAGTCCATAAATGGACTTCTACAACTTCAATACCTTCGAGCCATCCTTGGATGTAAAACCCTCAGGTTGTGCCATAAACACATCCCTGTCTAGATTCCCATTAAGGAATGCTATCTTCACATCCATCTGCCAAATCTCATAATCTTAATGAGCGGGAATGGCAAGGAGTATCCTGATAGGCTTCAGCATGGCCACCGATGAAAAGGTCTCATCATAGTTAATGCCTTCTTTTTTACTACACCCTTTTGCAACCAGCCTTGCTTTATGGGTAACTATGTTACCGTCCATGTCAGTTTTCTTCTTGAAAACCCACTTGCATCCTATGGGCCTAATCCCTTTTGGAGCATCAATCAAGCTCTAGGCTTCATTTTTGTACATGGAGTCCATCTCTGACCTCTTGGCCATAAGCTATTTGTCAAATTATGAGCTTTCCATTGCCTACTTTTAAGTCCTGGGCTTATCATCTTCCATAAGGAAGATATGTTTATCATCAAAGAAGAAAAACCTATATTTCTCGGGAGCGATTGGAACCCGACCTGACCTACACAATATCAGTGTTATAATAGGCTATTATATGCTTACACTTGTAGAACCCAAGTTAACAGTACCTCATAGTACTTTAATGTTTTGGAAATAGAAAACTGACTAGGATAGTGAAATTAATTGACTATACTCTTAATTAATGAAGCTAACTTGAGTTTGTTTAAGGGAAAACAACTCAGTTTGCTGAGTAATTAATTAAGTTACGGCTTAGAGTAGGAAAAGCTAAGTTTGTGCTGAGTACTATGTAGTTTAGAAGTATATCTACTCAGCTGTGCTAAGTTAGCTTTTGTTAAAAGCTGATTTTGTTGATACTTAGAGAATTAAATGACACATGTGTTACTAACAATTTCTATGAGAGATGAAATATTCTTTAGTTGCTTTTCAGGTTAAAAAGTTCTAAAATAAAAGAAGATTTCCAATGATCCTCACAAGATAAAAAGGTGTCAGTACGGAATGTCAGGATTCCCTCACTAAAGTCTGATAAGTATATAATTGCACTTATTATCATATTAATTTTATACACTAAACACTATAGTTTAAGTCATTTTTATGCCTCATATAAAAGATTTCACGTGGTATGTAGTTGTTTTTATGCAAATGTAGATACTAGGTAAATCTTGGGAGTAAAATGATTTAAAGTGGAATTCTATGAAAAAATAGTGAAAAAGGTGCAAAAAGATGCGTGGAACTTAAAGATTTAGCTTAGGATCGAAGCTGTCAAAGATCGGTGAAGTTACAAGGAGAATTCCGAAGAAAAATGCAATTTACGGTCGCGATAACCATTCACGGTCGTGACTTGTTCTTCTTCAAAACAGAAATCTGCCAATCAAAGATTCACGGTCGTAACTTGTATATCGCTGTCGCGACCTGGATGGTTTTCTAGTTTAATCTTCTAAACTACCAACCACCAGATAAGGATGATCAACCGCCATCAATCGCCATCAACTACCAACGAATAGACACCTATAAAAAATCCACCAATCATGAAAAGGTGCCTATCCATTGTGGATTAGATTGAAGCTTCTCAACCAATCACAATAAAGTGATGCAATTATGAGCGGACGACACGGAGCGGTGGAAAGAGAGCTTGCAGTTTCATAGGTGCGGTCCACCGGGGTGTTTGGAAAAAGGTGCACTGGGTCAGGGACCAGGGAAAAAGGTTGAAAGAGAAAAGTGAAAATGTTTTAGATCGGTTCGAACCCGAATCCGCTATCTCTTAGTGTGGAGTCACCACCTGGATTATCTCTTTCCAGGAATTAGAGTCCTGTGAGGCTTAACGTCAGGGGGATGGCCCACCAAGACACAGAGATTCGGGTCCGGGATAAGTTGCTTATTTCTTAAGTGATCACATTATATTACATCTACAGAAAACCTTATTTTCTTAACTACGCATATTCGTGCTTAGGTTGTTTTTTATTTTACATGCATGATTCATGTATTGAAAAAGCAGTAAATCCATCCACAAAACAGTAAGTAAATGTGGAAAAATAAATGCAAAAAATAAAAATTACAAGACTTCCAAAAATCGGCGGATGCAACCGCCCGCTAACCTATTAATTACATTTTCCGTAAAATATGTGCAATACCCGAAGGAAAAATAAAATCCTAAACATACATCTAACCTACATCCACAAAGGTTAGCACATGGGATATCACGTATGCTCGATTTAATTTTAGCGAGGCCCGTGTGGCCTAATTAAAACATCGAAGATTTTAAAGTTGTTAATTTAAATAAAAATAGTTCATTTTTATTTACACGTATGTTGGTCAATTTTATTAATGAAAATGACCGCATGGCAAAGTAGTGAGGACTGTTATCCGGGAATATATTTTGTTCCCTTCGTGGGGGTACTCTAATACAAAAATTAAAAAGAAATAAAAGAAGAAGGAGAATTACAACATTATTTACAATAATAAGGAAAAAAAATAATTCCTAGGCCAAAAATAAAAATTAAAAAGAAATGAAACAGAAGATGAGTATGGAATTTGCAGTTCTATGAACTCAGAGGCTTACCCTTGCGATATGAATCCACTTCGACGTATCCGTTCGATCCCCGGGAGTGTTCCTCGTTCATTTTTGTAGTTTAATGTGAAAAAATAATTGTTTGGTTGGAAAATAAAGTGTTTATTTATCCAAAAGATAATCAGACTCGGGTTCTAAATTTGTTTTAGACCCGAGAATATCTGAGGATTTTAGAAGAAAAGATGAAGAAAATTGATTAAAAGATGAAGAGATATGGGATCCAAAAGTATTTTGGATCCAAGAAAAAATTAGAAGAAAGTAAGAAATATTGTTTGTATTTTTTTATCTGATAGAGAGGATTTTCTCTGAATTTTCGAGCCCCCTTCAATCCAAAAAGGTCCGGCTATTTATAGAAAAAAAGTCCCGAAAAATCCAAAAAGGCAAGATTTTCCGGCAAGGCCTTGCTAGACTCTTGGCCAGGCTGCCTCGTCGATTTGGCCAGGCAGGCCTTGCCAAGAGACCTGGCGAGGGAAGCCTTTCCAGGAGGCTTGGCGAACTCGCCAGAAAGTCTGGCGAGGCTCGCCAAGGTCTGGCGAACCTCGCCAGGGTCCTGGCGATGCTCACCAGGGCATGGCGAGGTTCGCCAGGTCGCTGGTGAGCCTCGCCAGGCCCTTGGCAAGGTTGGCCAGCCCTCTGGCAAGCCTTACCTCACCAAGTATAGGCGACGCGGGCTCCGAATCCGGCTTCCGATTGCGTTTTCGAATTTTTTTTATGTATTTTTATATTTTTTAGTTAATTTTCTGAATGAAAGTCCTTTTAAATTCAGAGACGAGGAAGACTCCCATATGAAGATCATCGGACGGTTGAAAATCGTGTGATTCGAGGATAAATATCCTGAAAAGCCATCATCATTGAACGTGCGAGCTAGTACAAAATCCCGTGCTCACAAGTGGCCTCAATTTGCTTGGTGTTTCTTTTGTGGGTCCCCCATCGCACCCATTTCCTTGCCTTTTGCATCAGCGTTGCCAAGGTGGTAGGTCTCTAGGTAGAGATATCCTTCACTAAGTTCGCGCTGCGACAGTTCCTTGCAAGCGTCTCTGAGGCTATGTCGATGTTGCAGTCCTTGATTTCAAGGGCCACCTTTTGGAACCGCTCCAAGAAGTCCGCAAGGGGTTCATCAGTTCTCTACCGAACCATCTGTATATCCTGGACCCGTTCGGCTAGGTGGTGTGGATGTGATGAAGTATAGGGTGAAGCTTTTCGCCATCATGTCAAAGTCTATTATTGACCCGGGTTTGAGGCTTTCAAACCAGTGGGTTGTGGGCGCTATCAACATAGTGGGGAATAATTTGCAGAGCATGACATCTGTAGCATCAGTTGCCTCCATGCATTAGCGATAATAACAAACATGCACCGTGGGGTCTCCTACCCCCGAATACTCCCACAAGCGGCGTCTCGGTCCTCTCCGCCGGGCGAAGCCCCGAAAGGGTATCCTTCTCCCTGATTTGGCCAAGCTCCCCTCGCTATCCAACGAGAGTTCCGCATTGCTCTTACACTCCAGGCTTCCACCATCGTGCTGAAGTGACTCTTCCATAGACTCAATTTGTGTCTTACCCTGAGGGCTCCATTTTTGTTCTTCCTTTGGCCGTGGTGGCTTTCCTCTTTTTCGGGGTCCGAGGGTAGCGGTAGGTGTAACGCGAGCGGCTTTGGCCAGCCACTAACGGGGAGCCTTGCGAAGGATGTTGTGTTTCCGATCTCGCCATCTGCCTCTCTCTACACAAGCTCCGGAGTAACTCTTGTTCCTCCTTCCATGAGTGCAAGATCTCGTTCATCATGTTTTGCATATGGGCTATAGTCGCATTTTGCTGTTCACTTTGCTTGACCAGCATGGCCACCACATCCTTTTCCATGGCCTTTCTCTGCCTCCTTTCCTTGAATGTCTCTTGCCCCGTGGAAGTGGGCGCCTCTTCCGCTCGTTGAGGGGGAATTTGCATGACCGGAGCCGAGGTTCCTGCTTTACTTCCAAGTTCTGGTGTGTCCAAAAACAGAATGGTCCCAGGGTTGAGAGGGGGTTTTGTTTGCTTGCTCTGGGAAGTAGTCATAATTTTGGTAGTCTGTCCACACTCACCGCACCAATTTGGTATCCGTCGGGTGAAGTCCACGGCCTTCAGTGTCCTCAGATTCCTACAAAACAAGTCTACGGCCGAAAGTGTTTCCGGCGAAGACCCTCCGATGCTAAAGTTAGAGGATTGGGGGAGATGAAAGAAGTGAATTCTCAGAATAGCAGTTACGTTGAAAGTGGAAGATTGCCTTGCTATTTATAGGAAGCTGTGTAATGATGGCATGCGGGACTCGCCTATGAGCTGTGCGCAAGTGGTAAGCTGTTTTGGGGTCTTTTCCATCGTTGGAGCATTAAATGCTTCCCCTCTGCCTACCAGGTTTTGCATTTAATGCGTGAATGGAGAGAGAATGAGTGGTTGAAGCAGCAATGGTTGTGCTAAAGGTATCTCAGCGCAGATGCGGAGGGTATTGCCGAAGAAGTGATTCGGCCTAGGGGTTTCGGCCTACGTTGACCCACGGGCACTGAGAGATGCTCAGCTCAAACGAGCTTCAGTGTGATCAACATGTTTTTGGTAAAGGATACGTGCGAGTGCTGAAGCATCGTTTGTTGAGGAAGCCTTTCTTACTGGACCAAGATGTGCTATTTGGGCCTTAATGGGCCTTGGTATCAACCAGTATTCAATTTCACTTCATAAAATTTTAGAGTCTTAGTTACATTTATTGTGCTTAAATAATTATAAATCTCACATCTCTTGAAATCTGAACATTATTTGTTTTTGGAAGAGAAATAGGTTTTTTGACCGTTTTATTTTTCGTTTTGCTGATTGTTTGCTGACAGAGTTACTTTCTTTCCCTCAATTAAATGAGTTTCTCATCATAGATATATATTTGTGTGTTTATATCTGTATATCAGTACAATAGGAATCTTAGTTCATTCCTACTGTACTGTGATGTAGTAGCCAAAGAGGCTCTTTTTCTTGAACTTTTTTTTGCAGTCATATAACTAAGCTGAATGGAATATTACTCTTTAATTGATTTCGTGATACATTCCTGGAGCTACTGTTTTCTTACTTTGTAGTATTTGTAATTCATTTAATTACTTTTAAGAACAATTTGAGTTTACGAAATTCTAATTTCATTCTTATTGTGTACTTTAATCAATGAAGGCACATGTAGCTAAAGAGAAGCACGCTCTTTTTGTTGTCACATGTTAGCTGCTATAATTAACTTAATTAGGTCCATAATATCCTCCTTAATTAACCTCCTTTACTCTCGTGTATTCCTTTCCTAAACTAGAATAGCTCATTTTGTATAAATATGTAATTCTTCCTCTTATTCAACAAGAAGAATTTAGTTCAATACAAACTACATGGTATTAAGGCCTATTCAAGCAAAATATTTTTTTCTTCTTTGTCGATATGTTCAGAGTCATCTCTGACTGTAAGTGACCTTTTTTTCTCACCTCCAGCATCAGAGGTAGTAGAGGACAGTTTCCGACCAAGTAACCTTGTTCCGACGTTTGGGTTGGTTGCGCATTGAAGTCACGTGCCGCGTTTTCTTAGTTTCGAAATTTCATGTGCTGGTGAGTTGAGCGCTTGAGTGATCTTTCGGTGAGCGACTATCTCCTTCGGTGATCGCCTCTTCATCTCCGATCAGTTTCGGTGATTGGTGATCGAAAACACGACACGGTTATCTTCTGCGATACTATTCTTGTGAATAGTATTTTCCATTATTGTTCATGCAAATAGAGTTTTGTACGCTTCCCAGGTGTTTTGCTTGGGTTACTATCCCTGTGAACGTCGTATATTGGTGAATTTTTTCTCGTTGCTCTTTGGCTCCGCATCCACAAAGTTGTATACAAATTCCTTTCACTTGGTTGCTATATCATTTTTCCAGGTTGTTGAAATCTTACAATGGCTGATTTAAAAAGTAAGAAATGTAGAGCTGAGTTTATGCTTGTTGTTGATATTGTTCTCATTGTAAACTCACAATCGAAACACTCCAGACAAACTAGGCAAGTAACAAGAATTTCTCTTTGTAAGTCACACTTATTTTGTATTACTTGTTATTTTCCATATCATAAAACTTCAATTACATATGCTATTTATATTAAACTAAGTGACTACTCATGAAACGTTACAACTCTTCAAAATAACATGACTCTTCAATGGAATACATGTATCAACTAAATTCATGAACCAACCAAATCCATGAACCATAATAATGACTAATTCATGAACTTGTGAATCCATGAACAAACATTTAAGTTTATTATTCAACATCTCTGCTTCACAAATGTATATGTATAATGAATCGCAATGTTCAAATCTCAAGCAATTTGCAATATCTTACATCATTTGGTAAAACTGCTATATTTGAAGAAAATGAACTTATTAAGGGAATTCTCGTTTTCAAACCTCAAATGTCGTGAAAAGCGTCTGAAAACTACATCGCAGACATTAATCCATGTCGCTAGAAATAGTGGTTTTGTATAATCTTAATTTAGTTACTTATAAAAAATGCATGCATTTAAAATATAGTCATTAATTTCAGTAAATCATTTTTTAAAGAAAATAGAAAAGTAAGTGCATAAATTATCTACGAAAGTACAAGTAAAAAATTAACAAAAAGAATTGAAAGGTGTAGCCAATCTATCCTCCTCTGTGTGGTGTCATTTTCCTCATCTTAAACCATATGTAGGACATGAAAGCTGTAGATCTTTCCCCAATATACCCTTCATCATTTCATTTCAATCAAAAAAATAAATATATAATAATTAAAAATTAAATTCGTACAGAATGTCCAAGTATAAAGAGAGGAGGCCAAAAATGGAGTTTAAGACAGATTATTCTGTGTTTAGTTTATGACAGTAGCGGCAAAGATGAGCTTGGCGACTTACGAAAACAGCAATAGCAAGGTTGTATATAATAGAGAAAGTGGTAAAGATGAACATGAAGATGATATGGTAATGCCTGGATTTAGATTTCATCCAACAGAAGAAGAACTAGTTGAGTTCTACCTTCGCCGTAAGGTTGAGGGAAAGCGTTTTAATGCCTGGATTATTTTTATTATTCTCTCAATTCCCTCTCCTTTTAGGGCATCTCTTTTCTTTCTTTCTTTCTTTCTTTCTTTCTTAGCTTGTAATTGTTGTGTTGTTGTATTTTGTTTCGGGCTGAGTGTTAGAACTTGGAAACTTGAGTCGTGTTCTCTTGTTTCTTCGACCCGTTCTATTAATTAGGTTTTCGGATCGGAATCTGGAGTCTTTTACTATTGTTTCTTTCAATCTATTTGGGTGTCAGAATTCACAACATCTTATCTTGTATTACAAGATTTCACACGATCTATTGCTGAACTCAGAATCTTAGGTTTTGAACTATAGTTTCTTCCCCTCTATTTTTCACATCAAGTGTTGAATTCAGGAATTTTGAGTCTTTTACTACTATTTCTTCCAATCCATACAAAGAATAGATTTTTTTTAATCATTCTACATGATTCCATTCTTTTTTTTTTGTCTATTACCCATATGGAGATTTCTCAATTTTGTGGCTCCGATGTTATCTTACACTATATATTGTTGTACTTTTGCTATCATCTTTGGGTTCTTGTTTGATTCAATAATTGATGGGTTTTTTGTTTTGGTTTAGCTTTAGCTGCCATTGGAGAGAAAGAATGGTTCT
>CATIWQ010436992.1:0-19420 GCA_949673415.1 Euphorbia schlechtendalii
CTATATAAAACTTTTACTTAGTTTTAAATTAAGTATTTACTTTATTTATTTAATGTATTGTGTAAATAAATTCACCATATCTTATTTAAATAATATTTTTTCAATTTTTAGAAAATCCGGTTCGACCACCGATTTAATCCGGTTAAATCTTAAATCCATGAACCACCCTCTTCACCGGTTCGATGACCGGTCCGGTTCTGAAAACCATGATAATTACAGTTAAAAAATGGTAAAATTGAAAATATAATATAATAAAATGGTAAAAAGAATATTGATACCTCATTATTCTAAAAGAAATAAAATCTAACCATTTCTAGTATATGATTTAATTAGCCATGCGCAACACCGATTACACAATGTGGCCTTATAATAGCTGTTACAAACTTCTCTCTTCTAACCAATCTTTGCTTTGTTAATTTTAAACTAAACACGGTTACTAATAAATAAGTGATGAAACACATTGTTTCAGCCTTGGGAAAAATAAAGACAAAAATTAAAATACTTAGCTAAATATCAGCTTATTAGGCGTTTAACTAAGATCCATAACATTGTCGCAAAAGATTACACTCTGGAGACATGAGGATTAAAATCCAAAATTTATTGAAAGATATATACAATTTATGTTTTAAATGAATAACACACATAAAAAATTGTTATATTGAGCTATTTTTGTAACAATAACTGTACATACTTGGAAGAAACGAAGTGGAAATAAATCCCAAGAATGGCCTGTGCAGCTAATTACACAATAGAACAATTTATGAAATGATTAAAAAAATGTGAAGAAAAATGCCAGTATTGTTTTGAACTTTCTTCCACATTCCCTTCCTTTTCTTCTTCAAAGTAATGAAAATGGTTAGCGAAGGATTTCCAAAATATGAGTATTAATACCAAGATCAGCACCAATCAGTTGATACTCCTTCATAGCTGCTTCCATCTCTGCTTCGACAGCAGCATCGTCCACCAAATCAACACCGTTCATTCTCATCACTTCCTCGTAATGTTTTTCCATCTCCATGTCATGCTCGAACAGTTGCGTTGCTGGCCCCTGTTCATTCCCATTTTTATGATATTTAAACAACACTAATCAAATTTAGACTAAAAAGTTCATGACTTTCAACATATTCATCTGGCACTTCTTATGTAGAATGTATTAATTGTCAATATTTTATAGATTAACCCATAATTCAGCCAATTGCATGTCTACTATCAGAAATTCACAGAAAAGTTCAGGAATAATCAATGATTCGCTAAAACACCCAAGTTGAAGAAAAAAGAATGCTAATTTTCACTAGGTACTAATAGCTGCACCCCAAAAGGTGTTTCTTATTGAAATTACCTGGCAAAGTTCGGCATAATGTTTATAGATGTCGCTGTTTTTATCTTGATCTCCAAGTAAGGTACCGCCATACCAGCCATTTGCTTCATCGAATGATGTCATTGCGAGGTACCTTAAGGTTGACGCAATAAGAAATGATTAGTTGGCTGCCACGATATCAAACTGACGAATACATATGTACATTTTGATGTCTGGTTTAAACTTATATCAAATAATGGATTTTAAATTTAAAACTTGTTACCATAAACCATATTCAATTTTATGAGTTTCACATGTTCGATTTGGTGGTTTCACATACATTGTCTGATATAAGGTGTTTCACGAAATTACCTCTTGAAGATATCCTCTTCATTCATGTCACCAACAGAGGACAGCCAACCTAAGTCACAGTAACCATCAACTCTAATATCATTATGTGGTCCGACATTTTCAGTTTTATTTTGAGCAGCCTTCGATGCAGTACTGCTTTCTTCATATTTTCTCTGGCCAAACAGCCAGTTTGGGCTCTTCAGCTGTATTTCACTGCAGAAAAAACCAGTCACGTTTTCAATTTATTGTAAGAACTAGCACGACTCGCCAAGTACAACTTCTAAGTGACATCTACCAATTGAGCAGATATCTAATATATGGGAAAGTACAGTGCACGTAAAAAAATAGTATAACCGTAAGTGGCAAAATTGGGACAAAAAAAGTAGCACCTCATGACTCAACAAATCATGTTATTGTAATTTAGATATGTTTCAAAGAGAGTTGTGCCAATATGCTCATAATATAAAGAAACTATATATAAAGCATGGCTCGAAACAAATCCTAAAGCGAAAAAAAAAATCATCAGGCCCCTTTGTATGTGTCATACACATCAAAATTGTCACTTCCCTAAGAAAATTCATGGTCAGTGTCTCTTCTTGTTAACATGCTGAAATTTCCCTTTTAGTGAGCTGCATATTGAGAATACCATGAAAGAGAAAGAAAAAAAAACTACCATATTTCAAAACGGATGCAATCATTTTATCATATAAAGCAAGAATGTTTTTTCCTTCTCTCTCTGGAATAAAAGAAAGAAGGAAAGAAAAGGAACAAACAATGAAGGCTACCTGATTAATAAAAAAAATACCCCATTCACAACAGCAAAAGAATAAAAAAGTTCCAAATGTTGAAGAGGGGATAGATCTGTATTTGTTATCGAAAAAGAAAGCAACTCCATCATTAATTAATTTGAAAGTTTTAAAAAATGAATATAATAATTCTTTGTTTTAGTTTCTTCATATTTTATAATACTATTTCAGGTTTCAAAGTCTTTTCCATGCAGCTGCAGCTATATGTTATATGTGCATTTCCTAATATTAGTCGACTCCTTTCACATGATTAATCCAAAGCATTTTCTTTTGGCAATTAAAAAAAAAAGTTAGCACAAAAAGGGCAATGAATGGTCACAATGACCCAGTTTCCACTATATACATCAAAAACTTATAGGCATATTGAACATGCAAAGATAAATAACAAAATGAGATATATAAAATGATGCATCCAGGGGGGTATAATTTAAATTTGTTTCAAATTTGCAGTGGAATTACTGAGTAGGACAATGATAAGATATGCTCAGAACAGATTAAGTGGACTAAAAGAGTATGCAATGCGATTTGAACATGAATAGCAGTGCAAAAATGCAAAGGTAACTATCAACAAAACAGGAAATAAATGCTAAAGTTATCTGAAAGTTACGCTGCATCAGGTGCCACGCCAGAATTTCCCAAAGTACCTCCAGGCCTTTGATCAGGCTCACAAAAAAGTCGGACATCTTTTATTGTCCCGCATGTCTTCTCAATTAATTTATCAAAGGATGTCAGTTTCAAGCGTGAAAAGTCTTCCTTACACGCAGAAACAGGAGCAAGATTCATTCCAACTCTATCAGGTCTAGCATTGGTTTCCTGAGTGCTGGAAAAAACAAGAAAAAAGATTTGAATGAGTAAATAATATAGAAACTTCTGAATGCTAAATGAATTCAGCAGAAGCATACAAAATGAAGGAGTTTGACATTTTACCACATCTCAGGATCAAGGTCTTCTTTGATCCCAGCAACATGAAGATAGTAGTCTGTATCCAACTCCCAAAGGGCAGGTTTCCCTTCTTGTGGCCAAAAGTAACCCAAAAATCTGAAAAAACAGCACAAGTGTGATGGTATCAGAACTTATAAATTGTGAGAAAATTGATTTCTATTAAACAAATACTTCGGCAAAATTATTTAAAAATTTGAAGATCCTAAACCGCTATACAAGATGCATGAATGCAGTGCAGGATTCCACTCAATTTGCATGTTTCTACATCATAAAATCAAGTACACAAAACACGGGATGAGAATTACAAATTTATTGCATCTTGCTTTTCACCATCTGTGTAGGTATTACTATAATAACGCTTGATAGACTTGATAAACTCTCTCGATTGTGTTGTGGCTTTCCATTTTCCCTGCCTCTCAGGGAACACCTGAAAACCAGATCAAGCATTGGCATGATAAAGTTAAAAAGACAAATGTGTATAATTCAATAACTAAAAGCTAGAGATATAGCTAGACAGGAATGTGCATACAGTATTATGAGCAGCGGAACCACCATATTGCTGAGCAAGAGCATCCCCCATACCCTGATACATATCCATTAAAGCTGCAGCTATGGTACTATCAGGATCGACTTTTGGAATATCTGTAAGACCCACTGCATGGAGCTGTCGCCCTAAAGCCGCTAAACCATAAGCATACTGGGCAACATTTGTACGATCTAAACAGTCAATGCAGTTGGTTCGAAGAATTCCACTTTGAAAACAAGGTGCTTCACCGCCAACTTTATCTAGTTTACTTTGTTGATTAGATTCATAATCTCTGTCTCGGTTTAGTGTAGAACTAAGATTTTCACCACCACTTCCAATCCTTGCAATATCACCAGAGTTGGCTAGTAGATCTCTGATGAAAGCAAGACAAACAGAAATATCAGATGAAACATCCTTTAAAAGAATCATACAGTGTATTATTGTTGCAAAAGCAATCCTCATTTTCCTGCCCTGATATTTACAATGAGGCTAATAACAGGGAAGAAGAAAGTGTGAGACTTCTTTGAAAGACAACCCAGCTTCAAGCTCCATATCATAGACTTTCTTTAGTTTGATTAAGTAGAAAAGAAGAACTCCATTATAAAAACTATTCAAAATAAAGGATTGTGCAACACAGGGAAAGACCTTGTGTTTTTACCATGAGTCCATGACTGAATCACCAAAAGACCCAACCAAAGTAATTTGAACTATTACTTGGCTAACAGGGCCAGATAGAGCCAAATAAATTTTGCATACCAACTTGGCCTACGACTTATACTTTTGTTGCCAAATTATTCAAAGAATGACATGCGCCAAATTGGATTTGGCATGTCTCCAAAAAGGAAGAACATGCTAACAGGTGTCACATTTAGGCTTGTTGGAAACCGACATATGTGCTCACTCAGTTATAAAGTTCAAAATCTCATGGCCCAGATATTTCTGCAGATTATATAATTCCATAAAAACTACAGTACCTTTCAGTGCTTGTTCGACTTAATTGGTTGGTTCTCTTCTTCACAATGCTAGGTTTTCCGTTGTAGTAAAAACCAGTCAAATCAAGTGCTTCTCTTGCCACCGCACCCAAAACAGCCAAAACATTGGCAGACTTGCTATTGAAAGAAATGAAGACAAAAGCAGTGAGCTCAAGACCTTACTTGCATAATTTTGAAAGATTAAAAGGGAAGGCAGACCATATCAGTTAAGCTCAAAGTAATTAATGAATTTTTTTTACCTTTTAGCAAACTTGTGAAAATCCCAGTGGATAAATTTCAAATGGTTTTCTTCTGAAAGTATTGCGTTCAGATAACCAACAGCATTAGCAAATTCACGTCTGAGAATCATCTCTCTTGGTCGTTTTTCAACAGTCTGCACGTCAGCAATTACATAAGCATTTCTGAATGGAGCTTAGTAAAAGAGTAAACAAACATAACTAGGACAAGGAATGCCAAACAAAGGCTACTGCCTGGAGTGATGTTGTTTGACTACAAAATAAGACACATGAGATAGCTGAATATATTTTGTATTAAATTTCCAAACAAGAAATAAGAGTTGCATAAACACAAAAGTGTATAATAAAAGAAAAAGAATAGAGACTGAAATAGACACATAAACAAATAACAATTTAGGATTTTCCATATTTAGACCCACAAAATGACTTGACAACACTATACTCCATTCTTTTCTCATTTAAAAACAGAAGTACACATGATCCGGTTGTAATATTAACTACTGAAAGGGGCATTTTTTGGAGGAAGGAATTCGTAGTGCATTTAATCATAGTATAGGATAGAAGAGACGCCCTGAAAAGGTAAAATTCCAAACATAGTTTGGAGTATGAAATTTCTATGGTGTCCATCCTTAAGCAGCTAATCTATTGGCTCCTTTATTCGCTTTTTTTTTACTTGAGAATCACATAGAATGATAGAATTCATTATAAAAAAAGTGCATATGATATCCTCAGATAGAAACATAACCATCTAATACCAATTTGCCATTTAAAATTTTGTTGAAAGGTTCTCTTAAAAATAAATATCAAATCATTTAAAGCTTCCAAATTGCTAGGTAGTATTATTAGTATTTAGCTCGATAAGGTCAAAGATGAATTTGGAAGAAACCTTAATCAGATTGAGAACAATTATTGGGTTTCCATATCTCTTTGCAAGGTCCTCGAAGTGCAATTTCGTAGCCTCGTATGTTGGGTCATACCTTTGCACTGACATAGAAGGGGGAATTACAAGAATAATTAATGAAGCAATGGAACAATATCTATAATAACCAAGTATTAACTGTGTTAAATTAAAAGTTCTTACAGATTATGTCAGGTTTAGGACTTAATCTTGAAGCTTCTTGTGACCAGAATAGAGGAATAGATCCGCGCACTTGCACAACAGAAGCCATTTTTCCCTTGCATGTTCCAGCTTCTTCATCAAGGACAATTTGCTCTGTTTCAACCTCATTTGCAACCTTTCCCCAATCGTTCACTCCCCTTTTCAAGTAACTGCAGCCCATTAAGAAACAAAAGTAAGAAAATATAAGCTTTTCACTAAATAAAAATCACTTCTCAAATTTCCCTGTTCCTTTTTTCTTTCAAAATCTTGTCACGAAAGTAGCCATATCAAAAGGTATTGTCGACCGTAGGACTCGTTTGGTAGGCAGAATGGCTATTTAGTGGAATTGAAAGAAAAATGAATGCAAAAAGGTTATTCCGACCTTCTACGGATTCTAGGCAAATACTCTTCCATTTTTCATTTGTCTTTCTCCTATTTCACGGAATAGTCATTCTGCCAAACAAACGAGCCCTTAGTGTCTTAGTTTTATTGGTGATTGCTGAACTACTGAAGTTTGTGATAATCATGATAGACTATCATGTGAGCCATACTACAGCAATCACATTTTGCGTGCAATCAAATCATTGTCATCAACTTCCACAAATGGAACTTATTAGAAGCATAAAGTTATATATTTATGCCTCTGTTGCATCAAATATTTAAAGCGGCTCTTCATAACACAGTTACATGCCGATTCAGCTTCAGCTTATAGGACATTAGGGCGTGCAAAAATAACAAGAAACAGGACTGAAACCAAACTGAAAAATAGGTTTACCAAAACCAATGGGATAGGGAATGATTTAAAGAACATACCGAGTCCCAGCAAAATGCCGAGAGCGTCTAGCAACCAAAGTAACACTGAAGTCCCTCCCAAAGATTGATAACCTAGTCTGTCATGAGAACAAAAGAATTGGCTAAAATACCAAATATACAATTTACTTGGGAATAAAAAAAATCAACGGCTATTGTCAATCAATTGAATAGTATGCAGAGTTAAGTGAACTTGGGAACTCTAATTGCAAATAAAATAATCTTATTTCCCAGCATCCCATGATCAAAATTCCTATGATTATAAAAATAGCAAAAGCATACATCGAATCAAAGAATTGTATTCTCCAAAATCAATGAAATATAAATATTCCATTGTCCAACTATTTTTTGAAAAACATATTTAGCACCCTAACTGCAACCAAAATATTTCGAAATTTATACAACCATAACATTAATAAGGTTGTATAAATCTCAACGGTGAACACCAGAGCTTACAAAGTCAGCCTTTAAACAATTTAGTGAAAGAAAGGTACAATCACAGTGTTCACTAAAATTTAAAATGCATTTCAAGCCTACTTATTTTACAGATACCTTCAGTGAAAGTACTTGCACCAATATAGAATGCATTACAATCATAAATACCAGGAAACTACTTTTGGAATATTTATAACTGCATAAGTGAAACATGAAAAAACGTGTATATACCTGTTTAAAATGCCCATGAACTAATGCTATTGTCCAAATAGTGTTGCCACACTTAGACCGAATAGTTTTTGTTAGAAATTCATTCCACACAAACATGCCATCATATGGCATCCTGTCTTTATCCATTGACAAGACATTCTTCTGCAGGCTTTGCATTATCGGATATGTATAACTAAAGAAAAAATCTTTGGTCAAATCCACACTAGATAACAGTTTTTTGTACCTGCATTTAGACAATGGTAAGAACTTAGATCAAAGTCAATTAGGGGGTTCATCAGGCAAATTATAATGCATATTATTCTTTCAAACAAAAAAATAAAAGTTATTTGACATTAGTTTAAGCCCAATTTCATACGTCATTTCCTCATTATTCAGTTGTGGCATCAGTAGTGTTATATATACTACGGTAAGTCTTCTTAGAAAAAATTAACTGATCTGGATCAGGAAACAATTTAAACCACTTATAATGCTAAGCAAGTACCACAATAGTGGAAGCTCTGAGGATTTTCCTGGAACAAAAATGATGACGGGTTTGAATGATCTTCTACCAGAACATGGACAGGAAGATAAGTAATGACTCATGACCAGATTATGGCCTGGGAAATAGGAAAGGGAACATGAGCAGCATTCCTTCAAATTTTTTGAATTTCTTAACCAGATTCAAGCTAGACTTATAAGGTTTATAATGTCTTAGCTATTTCTTAGGGCTTAAAGAAAACACAACATCGAATCCCAGTAAGATGCTATTAGTAGGCAGAGTTCCAAACTTTTACTTATATAACCTTTGATATACAAAAGAAAAGGGTATCAATCAATGAAGGAAAGATTAAGTAATCCATATTTTCCCTCCCATATTCTATATACTTCAATTTCTGATTAGAGCATACAGAATAGCATGATGCTTAAAGAAATTTTTGAAGAAAAAAATAAAAAGAAAAGAGAAAGAAAAATGAAGGGAACAGTAACATACTAAATATAGTACCTTAAAAGAGAGCCACAAAACAAGTGTTTACAGGAAATTTTATAAAAAACAAAGAGAAAAAGGTTTTGTTTTTAGAAGCTAGATAAGTTTTGATTCATATAAAAAGAATTTAAGCCTAAGGACTATGAGACTACAAAGGATTCAGCAAAATTTTAGTGCAAGTATTGTCAATGCAACCTTCAAAGTACCACTTAACACTGCTACGTCAATGTCATCCATTGCTCATTTTAGCTTCAAATAAATTTCTGCAATCTTTCACTACCTTCTTGTTTTCCCCTCAATCGGGTCAAAAACTCGAAAAAAAAATATGATGGTCAACTATGTGAAATAAGACCTAACTCATCCCCTGAAGGTATCTCAAAGAGAGCGATTTGTCTCATATATATAAGGAGTAACAAAGCTCAAGCCTTAAGCAATGTGGGACTTCTAAACTAAAACATCTCATATATGGTTCTCTCGAACAAACATAAGAAAAGAGTCAGATGCAGAAAAACAAAGCAACTTATTGGAAGTTAAGACGAATGTACCTTAATTCTGTTTTAGAATGTGCCGCATCAGTTTGAACTAAAGTATGTGGAACTGTAATCAGTTGGCTTTCTTCAATACTATATATAGCATGGCCACATATACAACCTATTTGCCGGCGTTTTATAACTAGAATTAAATAGTATGACTCCAAAAACTTAATGCAACCTGAGAATACCATGAGAATAGGCATTACTATCACAAGGGTAATTTTTTGTCAAGGAAGCGAGTGAGTAACCAATACTAACCAGCTATTCCATAAACCTTAGCCACAAAGGTTAGCCCTCCGGTAGCACGATTGCCTTCCAAGATTCTTTGAAGCAAACATTTTATTTCTTGAGGCGAATAAACCACCGGATCTTCACTAATATTGAGATCAGAAGGTTCTGAACGATCAATCTTTAGCACTCTATAGAACCTCTTGTTCCGATCACAACCAATTAGATAAAATCTCTGCTAAAGAAAATGGGGATAGACTGTTAAAAAATATATAGGTCATGCCGTATATTAAAAATAATAATTGTGTGCCAAAAAGCAGAAAGACAGGATCAGAAGCAAAACGAAAATGCTAAATAACTTCATTTAAAAAATCAATTAGATATTAAGCAAAACAGAAAACTTCTCTAGTTTCATCATCTGGCGTGATTAACCACTAGGTTTTGGTCCAGTGGCCACCACCTCTTGGTGAATTCAAGAAGAGTGGGGTTATGGGTTCAACCCCCATGATCAACAAAATTGGCAAAAAAAGTCCCATATTACTCAAAAAAAAATCTATCTGGCGTGATTATGATTATAGCTTAGTTCAAGCCAGTGATGTAAAAGAAATTGCAGCTTCAGAACTAAAGTTTATTGAAAACGGATAAAAAGGAACGGAATACTATACATGAATAGTAAAGAAATCTAGGAAAGGAGTTAGGTTAAAATTTTGATTTGCCAGCTACTAGAGATATGAGGATGGCCACACATGAGCCAAGATACTCAGTATAAGCTCAGTGGAAGACGAAATAAACAGCAATTTCTTCAAAGGTTAAAACCTCAAATCAGCAAAAACTGCTCAACAGGAAATCCCCGATTTCAAATTCGTATACAAATTAGCTTTTTCTAAATACTTGACTATTTCGTGCAATTTCTTATAACGTGAAAGAGCTGAGAATGTAAAACAATCAGTTTAATGAAAAAGAAGAAAACAGTATATGAAGCTCACCTGTCTGGTCTCGTAGAGCCTAAACTTCTCGAGCGAATAGGAAGTGGGATCAGTTTGGGGATCGTTGAAAGGATGGATTTTGGCAGATGAATTAGGTACAGAATTACGATTGGACTTCGAATTCGCGGATATGGCCATCGAATTTGGCTGGCAGGTATACGATTTTGAAACTGGATTTTGCGCTAAATCGCCATGGCTGATTGCGCTTCTGCAAAGGGACGTTGGAATTAAAAAGGGATGGCGAGAAGGCCGGTCTGGTGATTGGAGTTTATATAGGCTTCCACAAAACAATTATGTAACCGTTTATTTCCCTGTCAGATAAGGTTTGGGTCAATACAGAAGTTACCTGACGCGAATTACGAGAAAAATGAGTGGAAAAAGGAATATTATTTATCTAAAGTTTATTGTCGGGATGAAATAGCTAGTCCTAGTTATTATATAATCAATGGAATAGTTATTTTCTATTCTATCCTGATGACGGGTTCTAGACAAATACTTCACTATTTTGTATTTATTTTTCTCCTATTCCATAAAATAACTATTCCGTCAACCAAACGAGCTCTTAATCTTTTTAGTAGTTTAGGATTCTTTTTATTTTTCAATTTATAACACCAATATAATTTTTAATATTTCTTTCCTAAACTAATCTTACAAAGATATCAAGTATAAATAAAATTATAAAATGATAATCAGGAAAAAATTTTATTAGTGTAAAGTAAAAAAATAACTTGATCATTTTATTAGTGTTATAAATTTTACATTCATTTAAATAAAAATCTTATAACGACTAATAAACAGAAGCAGATGGAGTATCTTGAAATTACTTTGCACTTTAATCATATGTTATGTCGAAAACAAACTCATCATGTAAAATTAAAATTGCAAAATATGACATTTCATAGTTTCTAATAGAATTATACTAAAAAGAAAATGAAAGACCACAGAAGGATAAAAATAATTACTTTATGTTAAGAAGCGATGAAGTGTGAGAAAAATTATATAAAAAAATGTAATTAAATAGATAGCTCAAATGTTTTTTTAAAGAAGGTAAATTTACAATTTTACAATATTAATCTACCTCATCTCATATTTGACTCGAATCTAAAATAATTGGATCTTGTAAATTAAGGGTTTGTTTAATATTATTTTTCAATTCGATGTATCAATAAGTTGTTCTTACAACCGTTTTTATAAAATTATATATTTCGGTTAGGAATTATTTGACTTATTTTTTTTAAAATTAACTCTGTTCTTTTATAAAATTACATATTTTGATTATGAACAACATTTTAATCTTTCATATTATTTAATTAGAAATCATCTGATTTATTTTTTTTTCAAAATCAACTCCATTATTTATAAAAGATCTTAAAAATGAAATTTTTAAATACTAAGTAAACTGACGGTAAGTCTTAAACAACTAGACGTGACCCAAATTAAAAATTATGTACAGTAATGGTGTGGGAAGAAAAGAAGTGGGGCCATGATAAGAAAAAAGTGTGGTTGATATAGATTGTATTATCTAAAAGTGTGAATGAACCTCGTATGTAAATATAACACATAAGTTAGGAAAATAAGAGTTTAAAGGTAAGGGAAGAAAATTGAAGACAATGGAAAAGCTAAGCAACAACTTGATGGCTTCTTCTGCTCCTCCTCCGCCATTATCACTACTACCCAATCTTCAGTACAAACCCAGATTTGTACCCCTTTTTGCTGCTAAATCTTCTGGATTTTCCCTTAATTCTGTATGTCTTGTTTTTCTATTTTAAATCGTATATAATATACATTCCATATTATATGAGTTTTAATCACTTTTCTAAATATTTCCGTGTGCTTAATACTAGATATATCGTTATAATTTATATATCATTATTTTTTTTACAAAAATAAAAATGATTAAAATTTTAAGTATTTCATAGAATTTAAGAGTAGTATATTATTTACTTAATATAAGAAAGATTATTATGAGAAAGAATAGGAAAAATCAATTAGCAGGAAATTTTCTTATTGATTTGACGAGGTAGTGAAAATTTTTTCTTAATTAATTTCTTAGTTTTATTTGGGGATAGTATAACATTTATATCTAAAATAACATGCGATGCTTTCTCTTTTTATTATTATTTTATTTTCTACTAACTATTATTTTGCATTTTTTCATTATTTAATCAAAAGTTATACAACTTCGTCCAATGGAAAAAATAGACAAAGTAGATGGTAATTATTAATTATTTTGTCAATTATAATTTTATTTAACGGTTTATGTATACGAACAGTCTGATGAGATTTTTCTTTGAGGTTTATATATATATCTTCCACTTAATATTGCATTTTATTTTTTATGTATATAATTAAACATATTTTCAATTAACAAATATTTAGAGCTATTTAGTATTCATGGTCTAAAAGTTTATGATACTTTACAGATTTTTAAAGGTTGCAAAACATGTGGAGGCAAAAGTGCGATTGAGTGTCCAGGCTGCAAGGTTCAACATTTATTATTATTATTATTATCATTGACGCTAATGCATTTGGAACCCCCTTCTCCCTAAACTTTGGATTCCTCCCTGAACTTTGAAATGTTCCCAATGCCCCCCTGAACTTGTCTAAATGTTCTCAATGCTCCCCTGAACTTGTCTATACGTTCTCAATTCCCCCCTGAACTCGTCTAAAACGTTCTTAATTTTCCCTTGAACTTTGAAATGTTCTGAATGCTCCCTGAACTTGTCTAAACGTTCTCCAACACCCCTCAATCCAACGTTGCAAGTTGAGTTAGTAGGTCAACAAACATGAGCTCGTTAATGAAAAAAATTATTTAAAAAAATTAAGAACGTTTAGACAAGTTTAGGGGGGCATTGAGAACGTTTAAAAAATTATCTTCATCTATCAAATAACCGAATTGAGCGGGTGATGGAGTGCGGTTTAGACAAGTTCAGGGGGAAATTGAGAACTTTTAGACAAGTTCGGGGGGGCATTGAGAACATTTCAAAGTTCAGGGGGGGATTGAGAACTTTTAGACAAGTTCAAGGGGAAATTGAGAACGTTTAGACAAGTTCAGGGGGGCATTGAGAACACTTCAAAGTTCAGGGGAGCATTTGGAGTTTAGGGACAACTTGAGGGGGTTCCAAATACATAAGGCCTTATTATTATTATTATTATTATTAGGCTTAATGCATCTTGAACCCTCTGAACTTTTTCCTAAACTTCGGATTCCCCCCTGAACTTTGAAATGTTCTCAATGCCCCCTTAAACTTGTTTAAAAGTTCTCAATTTCTCCCTGAACTTGTCTCTAAACTCCGGATTCTCCCCTGAACTTTGAAATGTTCTCAATGCCCCCTTGAACTTGTCTAAACGTTCTCCAACACCCCCTCAATGCAACATGACAAGTTGCGTTAATGAGCGCGTAAATGAAAAAAAACTATTTAAAAAAATTAAAAAAAAAAAAGATATCCCAATGTTAATATTCTAATGTTATAAAAGTTCAAATCCCTAAATCGTTCTTCATCTATTTAACACCCGAATCAGATTTCTCTTTCCAAATTGAAAATTTTTGGACAAGTTCAGGGGTAATTGAGAACTTTTAGACAAGTTCATGGGGGCAATGAGAACATTTCAAAGTTCAGGAGGGAATCTGGAGTTTAGGGACAAGTTCAAGGAGAAATTGAGAACTTTTAAACAAGTTCAGGAGGACATTGAGAACATTTCAAAATTCAGGAGGGAATCCGGAATTTAGGGACAAGTTCAGGGGGTGCAAGATGCATTAGGCCCTATTATCATCATCATCTTCTTCTTCTTCTTCACAGGGCACTGGGAAAAATAAAAAAAATGGAAATATCTTTGAGCGTTGGAAGTAAGTTCTTTTCCCTATTATTCATCCAGTAACATTAAATAGTTCTTGAATTGCTTAATTTATTTCGATTTTTTTTTTTATTAGTATTTTACAATATTATTTATAGTTATATGCTAATTATGAAAAGTTTGAAACTTTGCTTTGACTGAAATTAATATAATAGCTAAAATATACATAGATTTGACATTCCATAGATTACTGTAATTAAAGTGTATATACAATGTAATATATTTCGATCCCATGATTAGAGAATTTAATCGACAATTCAAATCAAAGTACAATGGGAAATTACAAAACAACTTATAGCGTTTAACTAAGCTAGTTAACAACTAATGTAATAGTTACTAACGGACTAAGAGCATCTTTAATAGCTTGTGCATTGTAAATTTAGGTGTCATGTGGAGTAGAAGTTGCTTTTGATGAAATGGACAATGTTTATTCATAAAATAAGAATAATAGATAGTGAATTCCATTTTAAAATGTATTTATTGTACACAATGTTAATTTGGTTATCTACATCTAGACAATTAAATAAACATTGTCTATAATTAATGATGACACATATAAGCCACATCATATATGGAATATGAGCTAGACAAGTTACTAAATATGAATTTTCAAATTGATTGTTTATTCCTTCCAATGTATCAAGACAATTTGTGGAATATACAAGCTAATAAAAATACTCTAGCCATCCAATGACTACTCAACTGACCACTTGTAACAAACCATGACACACTTGTTTACATATAAACAACTCTAATAAAATAGTCCTCTAATTGCTCATTGTACTTTGAGTTGAACTGTTGTGTAAACTTTATAATTCATTTTGTTACTCGAATGTATTAGATTTTATCAAGTGTTAATTGCAATTAACATGTCTAAACTCATTAATTAATAAAAATATCTCCGAAAATAAATTAAATTAGCTCACTTTTCATGTCCCCGTATTTGTTTTTTTACACATGAAATATTAATATAAGAGATCATAAATGCATGAGAGGGAAACCGAATTAAGGAAAAAGGAAAGAAAAAGTAACTTCTTCTGATGTCAAAAGATGATCATTTTAGTTAAGATTTCATTTTTTCTTTTGTTTATCATTCTCATATATAAATGCAATATTGAACACTTATTTCCTAATTTACCATTGTATTAATCAGGAAAGAAATTAAATATAAAATGAAATTATAAGATACTTAATAATTAAAAAGAAAGAAAATTTTAGGACATGGTAAAAGAGATAAATTAATAGTTTCAATAAAGTACTTAATATTTTATTGATCTTAATGAAAATTCTAAAATGACAATATTTCCGGAGATAGTAACATTAAATATGCATGGAAATCCTAGAAGAAAACACCAATTTGGAACATATGGAGAACTTAAAATTAAAAGGTTTTATAATTTTCATAATAATTACAGAGATTAATTTAGTGAAACTAGTATGCTACACAAGTGACGAGTGTAGCTTTCAATGCCTTTTCCAGATAGCATATTTTCTCACATATTTAGAAATTTCTTGTTCTGTCAACAGACTGTGCAAGTTTTATTTTCATTTTCAATGTTCGTATGAATTTTTATTATTATTTAGGTAGAACTGAAAATAACCCAATTTTAAATAATAATAATAATAATAATATATTATGCAGTTGGAACAATACAAATTGATCTGTTATTTTATATATTTGAAAATTTTGTAATATAAAGTTGATACGTGTAACAGGTGTTATGATTGCCAAGGATTTGGATTAAAAAGTTGTCCAACTTGTGGCAAAGGAGGTCTTACCCCTGAACAGAGAGGGGAAAGATAATATCCTCATTTTCGCTCTTCTTTTTGGAATATATATTTTGAATGACATCACATTCTAAATCTCTATCTCTATATGAAGCTATAAACTATATACAATTTGCTTAATGTTTACAGAAGAAATTAGGAAAATAAATTAACCGTTGAGACGAGCTCACCTAATTCTAGTCATTCTCACTTTAAAATAGATGGCTAAAATTTCTAAATCACAGATAAGGTTGATTGAACTTGTCTTAATAGTTGATTATCAACCATAAATTATTCTTTTTCAAAAACTCAATGATAGTAACTAATAATTAGATCGAAAATAGTGAAAGTGGCATATTTAGTTCAAAAAATGTTCGTCGCTTTTCATTTTATTTTTGACATTCGTAATTTTTTCAATTTTATTCAGAATATCAAAATTTGAATGAAAAACATGAAAAAGTGAGACTTAAACATAAATAAGGGATGTTTTTGAACTAAGTCTAAGACTACTTATTATACGACTTTGACTATTTACCGGTCTATATTTAGTAACCGCCGCCCTCCTTGGTACGTTTTTGGAAAACAAATCTTTGCAGTTGTTAATACATTGCAAATACAAGTTCAGTCAATGCTAGGGAACATACTGCGAGGTTTTTCAGATTTACTCTTTTATTTTAAAATAACTATCCCTTTTAAATTATTTGTTCACATCAATATCACATTAATTAAAGTAATAAAAATACTTATTTATCCATATATTTGAAAATTGATTTGATACTTTATTTCTTTTATCATTTTAAAAAAATGCATTGAAATGTTATAGAGATAATTATTTTAAAATGTTTCTAAAGTTTTAAAAGCAACAGTTATTTTGAAATGGATTTCATAATAACTGCCAAGATAACATTAATTAAAGCAATAAAAATAATTATTTACCCCTATGATTTTTGTTAATTTGAAAATTGATTGGATACTTTATTCATTTTATCGTTTCCAATGTGCATTAAATAAGGGTAAAATGGATAAAATTTTTAAAAAGGTACATCGGAATCCTAAAACGATAGTTACTTTGAAATTTTTTTAAAGTTCTAAAATAACAGTTATTTTGAAACAGGTGGAGTAATTTTTATCCCATCACCATTATAGCGAAGCTTTGCTCTTTGCAAGAAATTCATTGAAACTTTGCCTCCAATTTTATCATGACACAATCACTGAATTGCTTTGCGCCAATTTATGGTTTCAACTTGTTCATTGTTTAAATTTACTACAACATTTTTACAACTAGTGCTGTATTTAAGGTTTCTTTAGTAGCACATTACTGATTAATTAACAAGTTCGTATTAAATTTGACATAAATTCTTTCGAAAATAATAATTTTAAATATACTTTTAAAATTTCTCTTCTTTTTTCAAGGGATAATTCGTTTGCATTTTATCCCTACATTGTTTTTTTTCCTAAAAAGCAATTCTTACGTTTTTATTTGATTTTTTTGAGAAATGGTTATTTTTCACTTTTTATCTATTCAGGGATTTATAATAAAGACCGGATACTATACACCTTCTTCGTTAAATAATGGACACGTAACCTTTTCTATTATAATAATATAAGATATGATTACGTGTTCAACGTTGAACGAAAATCCTCAATGTAATTTCCCCTGTATAAGTCGCTGAAAAGTTTTCGGCATGTTAAAAAATTTGAACAATGATAGCAACGAACTTCCCCACTGTCACTACAAATTTTAAAATATATTAGATTGAGATCAACTCGTACCAATTCAAATTCACAAAACAATCAAGCACTAAGATCATGCACTAATCAACACCAAAATCCAATCTCAATGACAATAATCTCACTGATAAGTTACGTTTGAAACAGAAGAAACCATACACATTCACAAAATCAATAAAAAAAACCCCCAATTTTCCATTCCTTTATCAAAATCACAATTAATTTACAAAAAAGAAAAAACAGCATCAAGCCAAAAGAGGAGTTCTGAAATCTACAATCGGAGGAATCTGTTCAATTTCAGTATCAAATTCAAAATCATCATCGCCACCGCACTCATACATAGATCCAACAAGCCTCAACTGATCATCCAAATACCTCTGCAGAAGCCCAACTTCCTTCTCCTCCGCCACTGGATCGGAGTTGCACAACCCCTCCTCGCATATCCGGCACCGATCGTCGTCGTCGTCCTCCTCTCCCTCTTTACTCCGGCGGCAAAAACGGATGCAGAGTTCAGCGAGGCAGAGGAGAGGGAAAGAAGCGCAGAGGAAAGGCAGAAGGAGAGGGGAACAGAGGAGGAGAAAAAGACAGCGGCAGCGGCGCGTGTGTAGCCAGGAAGAGGCGGCTAGCATGATCCGATGAGAAGGAGAGGACATGGAAGTGGAAGTTGGGATTCGGTGAGAATCATGGCCGGTGAACAGATGAATTGGGGGAAACAGTGGAAAAGTGGGTTTCGATTTGGGGTTTCAGAGGTGAGGAAAACCATGTGAATCGGGATTTCCTTTCTTCGTCAAAAAAGAGAGATTTCATCCCATTTCGAACTATGGAGTGTGTTTGAGGGTGTTTTTCTTAACTTCAAATTAGTCAAATTTACTTAAAAGTTAGTTAGTTCAGTATTTCTCTAAACTTTTTTCAACTTAAAAAAAGTGATTTTTTTTCAAATCTACTTTTTGATTAAATAAATTACAATATTACCCCTATATTATATTCAATACTTTTATAAAACATATGCTTTATGGTCTTTTCAAGATTCAACTATCCATCACATCTCAAATTTCAGAGAGCAATCATTCATTTTGAACAAATTCGTGGAATTGTAAACACATCAAACCTTTATTTTTCAAGGTTTCAATAAACATAAAATTAGTTATTTATGGTTTTCAACTAATTTTAAAAACCATGGACTAGCATATCACAAATTTTATAAAAGCCACACGTAATCATTTTTTTCTCTCACATTTGATCATGGTGATTATCTATTTATGCTAAAATATAACGACATTTAATTATACAAATCAACTGAGTACTGTTACATACAATATACCAAAAGGGGCACAAAATAAATATGGCAGAATCATTTTGTACACTTAATCAATTAAATAATATGTAAGGGGCACAAAAGTACATCACTTACAAGTTTGTATGGTGAAGACTTGAGGACTAGAATCTACATAAATATTAAATTTAAAATCTAATCATTAGTAGGTGAAGTTACATCACTTCCAGATGTGCCTGGGCCTGGGACGAGGCTGAGTGGAGTTGTTGCCTTGCTTGAAACTCTCGAGCGATATTATATCCCAATTCCCATCGTACCAATACGTAAAGTAAACCTCTGCCACAGATTCCACCCTCTT
>CATIWQ010436993.1:0-21781 GCA_949673415.1 Euphorbia schlechtendalii
AGATTTACCTAGTATCTGCATTTGCATAAAAAACAACTACATACCACATGAAATCTTTTATATGAAGTATAAAAATGACTTAAACTATAGTGTTTAGTGTGTAAAATTAATATGATAATAAGTGTAATTATACACTTATCAATTAATAGACAAGGTTATGGCTAGATTCAACCTTGAGTAGTCAAGAAAGGGTTATCTCTCAATGTCTCACAAGATTAACCTTTCTAAATATGAGTGTCCAAGAACAAAAGAGGAGAGACTACGCATGAATGGAATACCCTATGGTATGCACTCAGTCTGACATCTCACATGCATTGAGCGTCATGAAGAGATTTCAATTTGATCTAGGTGAGAAGCACTGGATGGCCATTAAAACTATCCTTAAGTGCTTACTTAGGACTAACGATATGTTTTTAGTTTATGGAGAAAGTGATCTCTTTGTGAAGAGATACACTAACATGAGTTTTAAGTCTGATAGTGATGATTAAAAGTCTTAGTCAAGATATGTGTTTATGTTAAATGGAGGGGCAGTTTTTTGGAAAAGTTTCGAACAAGTTACGACTGCCAATTCAACCACTGAATCTGAGTATATAGCTGCTTTAGAAGCAACTAATCAAGCTATCTAACTTAAGGGATTTATTAGTGATCTTGGTGTGGTGTCCAACATTGTAATTCTAATACCAACGTATTACGATAACAATGGGGCTATTTCTCAAGCAAAGGAACCATGGTCTCATAAAAAAAATAAACATATACTCAGAAAATACCATCTCATTCAAGAGATAGTAGCGAGAAAGGATATAAGCTTATAATACATCCTTACAAATCAGAATCTAGCAGATGGGCTAACGAATCCATTATCTCATGTTAAGCATGACCAACATGTTAACGAGTATGGTATGAAGCACATGGGCAATTAGCTCTGGTGCAAGTGGGAGATTGTGAGACATTATGTATGCCCTAGAAGCAATTAAGGAAATATATCTTAATTACTTATAATGTACAAATGGTTTACAGATTATTGTTATCAATAATAACAAAATCTTTGTTATTTATCAATGTTATTTAAATTATGTATCTCACTGGTATCATACATACATACATACATACATACATACATATATACATACATACATACATACATATATATATATATATATATATATATATATATATATGTATGTATATATGTTATTATGTATATGCGCATTGATAAAGCAAAGTCCATGACTAATTCATAGCATGAAAGTGCGAGGTATAATGGGAGCTATGTGGTGTGAGAACTGCACACACGTGTTACTATGAATAATCTAAATATCCCTAGTCATAGTTTCATTGAGATAGGACATCAATGAAGCGGACAAACTAGCATGTGTGGACTTACTCCTTGGATTAGATCCAAGCAGCCGATCTCACGAGCTGAAGGTGCTACCTTGAGTTAACACATGCATTTATTCAGGAAATACATTAGAGACCGCTATAAGATAAACACTAAAAAAAACTATATCCATGTGTTAGTGTCATATCTTATTGCAATAGAAGTACAAGTATCCTCAAACCTAAGATACCGGTTACCTTGTGTAGGAGTTCCTATACTTTGGGTTATACTTATTCATGTACTGGAGATCAAGATGATACAGGTGATTACAGGTATAGTGATGATCACTCGTTGGTAAGCCAAGTAGTCAAGATGAGATCCATGGCTCCTGATATGGTGATATAATGGGAGATGTACCTTAAGGCCTCTTGTTGATGGGATACACTCATAAACCTTTGTTCAAAGTATAACATGGATAAATTTGGTTTCTAGTCAATCTTGATACATTATGGCAAGTGGTGTTCTTCATGAACAAGTCTTATTCTAGGATTACTACGACTATTACGTGAGCTAACTCTTAATCCGAGCTCAATAAACTAGATGGTACTTAACCAGATGGAAGGAGTGTAGTGTATTGGTTACTATTGCAAAACTAGATCAAGTCACAAGCATGTGATGTTCCGAGTATCGAGGGATCATATGCCTTTACTCAAAAGCCCATTTGATTTTCTAGAGTTATCGAGTTCCAAATCAGTTTGGAATACTAAGCTTAAAGGATCCTGAATGGGAAGCCAAGTTTAGGTTAACCTCTAGAAGCTCTATACTTCTGGATCTTATGAGGTCACACACTTTGGGTCTTTACCGGACTAAGTAAAGAACTTATAGACAATGTCTATACTAAAAATAAAAGGGAAAAAGTCAAACTCAATTGGATGAATTTTTGTCGGACCAAAATGTTGAAAAGAAAGGGGAAAAACGAAATCGAAAAAGCTGCAAGTGGATCTTGAGAGAAGTCTTGCAAGAGTCCATGAGGTAAGCAAATACGAGCACTGGAAGCGCTCGCAGGCTTGCAGGCTAGCAAGTGGGGCTTGGCAGCACTTGGGGGAAAGCCCATAAGCAAGACTCGTAAGCGTTGCCAACGCTTCTAAAGGCCCATGGGCTTGACGCAAGCCTTGGCTGCTACGGGCTTGCGAAATTTCTCATAAAGGCTGCAGCACGCAAGGTAAGCCCATGCGAGGGGCTTGCCTTTCACGGTAATCTGCTTCGTGAGAAACTAGCTCGCTCGGGCTTGCAAGCCCACATGTGATTGGTGCTTTGTACCAATCCCACATCGATTATGGGGGAGATTTTTTGCTCCTACTTTGGCTATCAATAGCCTTCTCCTCCCACCCCCCCCTTTCAAAGTACTTCAACTCAGCCTTCCTTCTGAGTTTTGACATCTTTTCTTCGTGAGCTTTTTGCGAGATCCTCTACCAGTTTCTCCAACATCACAAGAATTCTTTTGAAGGCTCAATCATACTTTTAAGAGAGCTTTCTAATTTATATTTTCAGGTTGGTCTCTTGAGTGGTCTAGTACTTGTTGTCTATAATAGGTTCTTCTTCAATTGGAGGTTTTGGTCGGTGACGATCCATGTGGATCAATCATAGAGGACGTCCTAGATTGGAGGCTAGTGCTAATGGAGTGTTGTCTAGTTGTTCTAAGATGACACCAAAGGGAAGGCACACATCAACTGGTAAAGCTCTTAACTTAGATGCTAGGTTTCATTTATTAAGTTTTACAAACCTATGAGCATCTATGAAACGTTTCAAATTAGATTATATCAATCATGGCATGCTTAGGAGATCTTTTATGGTTAATTTTAAGTTTTGAAATTCTACCTTGCAAGTTTGCATGTTCAATTACTGTCTTAATTAACCAGCATTATGCTCTTGGAACCATCTGAGCTAGGATGGATGGAGCCCATTGTAGACTATTTGGCTCACGATAAACTTCCAGCGATAAATCAGCAGCAGCCAAGTAAATAAAAAGATCAGCAAGATACACAGTAATGGGTAAACAGCTATACCAGCAATCCAACACAGACGCATGGCTAAAATGCCTTACCCTCGAATCCGGCCAATATATTCTCACTATAATGCATGAAGGAGCCTACAGATCCCATCAAGTGGCCGACACTTTGATCTACTGTAAGAAATTATTCAGCTACTATTTACCATCAATGAACTTGGATGTAGAAAAGTATTTATGAGTATATAACTAATGCCACATATATGCGAGGAAGTTACACATACCACACGTCGTTCAGAAACCAATATACATAGGATGGCCATTATCAATATGTGGGAGAGACATTGATAGTCCCATGCCTACAACCATCTAGTAGAAAAAGTTTATCATCATGGTAATTGACCATTTCTCTAAATGGGTGGAAGCACTGGCAGTAAGCACCATCACTCCAAAAAGGGTCATTGATTTCGTATGGTACACAACATCATCTGTTTTGGTGTTTCTTAGAAAATCATTTCAAACAATGGATTCTAATTTTCAGCCTCTGAATTTAGAGACTTCTATCGCAATCTAAAACTTGAACAACACTTCTCATCCATGGCACACCCCTAGATGAATGAACAATTGGAGGTTACTAATAGGACGTTGGATGAAGGACTGAAAAGGCGTCTAGATGGAAGAATGGAGCATGGGATGACAAAATAAACAATGTATTGTGCTCCTACCGAACTACTCCTTGCAAACCGAGTGGAGAAATCCCTTTCTTACTAGTCCATGGAGTCGAGGCGATCATACTAGTTGAAATCAGAGCACCCTCTGATCTGGTTAAGTTCTACAATGAAGAGCGAAACAACATCAATATACTTATCCACCTAGATAGCCTAAAAGAAAGACGTGAGTAGGCTTGAATCTTGATGGCGACCTACAAGGTGAAGATTGCAAGATACAATGACAAGAAGGTCAAAGAAGTACAGCTCAAGGTAGGGGACTTGGTCTTGAGAGACTCGCTTGCCTCATAGAAGTCGGAAGGAAAGGGCAAACTAGGATCCAATTGGGAAGGCTCTTATGAAATTAATGAGGTCATTAGACCTTTAACTTACAAATTGAAAGAGATGGATGGAAAAAATTTACCTAGGACATGGAACTAGGATGAGCCTGTTCTTTGCAAAGCAAGATCTAAGTTGGATGAAGCATATCTTGAAATATCTATCGAGAAATAAATTACCAAAAATATGAGGGAGGTTTCCAAAATCACAAGGAAAGTTATGTGGTTTTCCTTGATGACTTGTGAGCTTTACAAAAAATCCCACACATATGCTTGGCTCAAATGTATCATAGCGGATATAGTGAAAATAATCCTCCAAGGATTGCATGAAGAAGCTTGTGGCTCCCACTATGCGTCGTCAACATTAGTCAAACGAGCTAGTCTAACTGGTTGCTACTAGGAATCAATGAATGAGAATGTTGAGAAGTATGTTAAGGCATGCAATCAATGTCTAATGCGAAGAAATTTCACATCCCCCACATAATGCAAAGTTTGCTATTGACCGGTTGACCTTTTTGTACTTGAGAAATTGACATCGCATGCCTAATACCACAAGCTAACTATAAGAGGAAGTGGATCTTTGTTGCAATTGACAATTTTATTAAGGGTGAAAGCCATCGAATTCAATCAATCACCTTGGAAATAATTATTTGCTTCGTATGAAAAAAATTGTTCAATTCAGAATTTCACATAAAATCATCTCAGATTGCAAAACACAATTCCGATCAGCTTAATTCAAAGAATTCTACAATGAATTAAATACTTAGATCATTTCTCATTAGTAGCCCATCATTAGACAAATTTCTGGATAGAAATCACTAACAAGAAACTTGGAGAAGGGTTAATAAAGAGACTTATGTAGAGAAATGGCATTTGGCTTAGTGAACTAATCAATGTTTTATGTTCATATAAAACAAGCCCCATGCAAACCAACTAGAGAAACACCTTTTGCAATGGTCCATAGAGTTGCGACATTCATCCCAATTGAAATTGGAGCTCTATCAGATTGAGTGGTATAGTACATAGAGAAAAAGAATGATATCAACATATAATATGATCTACACAATCTCCGAGAAAAGTGAGAAAGAGCTTGCATCTTGATGGCAATGTACAATGCACGAATCACAAGATATCATGACAAAAAGGTTAGAGAACTATGCCTCAAAGAAGGAGACCTTGTTCTCAAAGATGCCACCACATAGTAAGCTAGAGAATGAAAAGGAAAAATGGATGTCAATTGGGAAGGCCCATACAAGGTTGCTAAAGTCATTAGACGAATAACATATTAACTCAATACACATAAGGGCGAAGAGCTTCAACAAACATGGAACATCTCAAACTTAAGACCCTATTACATAGTATCAATAGACTAAAGGGGTCAAGGTTTCCACACTCCATTCCTTTCTATGGATTTTTCCCACTAGGTTTTCCCTTAGAAAATTTTTTACAAGGAGGCACCGCCTAAAGGAAAGAGATTACAATATGCATAGAATCCCATCTTGTAATCATATTTTTCTTTAATAAGAAACAATTGAATTTCATATTGTGCACATATAAGTTTTAGTCAAACTTTGAAATTGCACACACTCACTCATAAAGTAGTGAAATTCACCAAAATGCACGTAAAATCCTTACGAAGGTAAAATCATTCTAAGGCTGTCACACGACCATAAGACCTTTATACCACAAAACCTTACAAAAGCTACAGAAAAACTATAAATCAAATATTAACACATATAAAGATTCATTAAAAAGACCTTATTATAAGCCAACAATAATCAGACATGTGAGACAATGGATTTATGCAATACCAAAAATCAATGATGAAAAATTAATTTTCATACTTTATTTATTGGAATATTTTAGATTGAAAGTTAATTGTTATGATATGCCTTCGAGACCAATAAAAAACAAGCCTAAATACCCTAAAACAAATTATAAATCACTAAAACATGTCAACATAATAGAGGGCCTAGCGAGATCATTTGATCTCAGCACCGCCATCGTGAACCCTCTATCAAGATCGTGATCCTCATATCAGGTTCACTTTTGTTTCTTAATTAGTTAGCAATCTTTAAACCAATTTTTCTTATTATAATCCCTAAAATTGGCTGTGGGGCCATGAAATCTGTACCAAAATCAACCTAAATCGAAAGAAAGAATGATTTGTTTAGGGATTGATTTTTTACACGAAGCAAACCCACTTTTTCCTATAAATAGGACTTGAACTTCTGTACTGCGGATCAAATTTTTAATCTAAAAAATTCATATACTCTCAAAAGCCATATACTCAAAGATCTTTCTCGAGTTTGTGAAAGGTTTTGTAAATTGAGGGGAATCGATACAATCTTTCACTTTTTCATTACTAATCCTTATTCAATCTTTAACAATTTACTAAACACCAACCCTTTACCCTTCTCTTGCAAAGGCTATCCTAGATTCTTAAATTTTAATCCACATTAAAATTGGATTGAAAGAAAAAAGTTATAAATCTAATCTAAGACTTCATTTTTTATATTTTCCATTTTTTCATTATTTACAATTTGGTCGCCTTGAGGAATAAAACCGTGAATTAAAGATTAAGGGGTTGTGTGTCACTCTTAGATAAGCTCCCAAACCTCTATATCTTGTTATATATATTTATGCATGTTTGAAAGTTCTTTAAAATTGATTAAATGTGTAAAATTGGCTTAAAATTAAGTGAGAAAGAGAAAAAATAGAAAATTGCATGAAAAAGTTATTTAGAGACATTCTATCCATGAACTTGGTAGATCGAGACCGATCCCAATACCATGACCGTTGATCACAATACATGTAATCACATCACAGCTACCTGAATCGATGGTCAAATGTCCCATTTTGGTTATTTTTCTATCTAACCTTTGTTTCACAAATTTACTTAAACCGATTTTGGTTCTAAACCACTATAAGTACCTTGTATGAAATCATTAATTAGTAGTTGTGTGTAAGTACTTGTTTTATTCCTTGATGTTGTGTTAGCTTAGCTAAGATTTGGTTTAAAATAACATCCTTCTTCTCACCTACATTTTTCTTAATGAATCACAAGCAATATGAACATGTTAAATGTAAAATATTGGTATAACTTAGGTGTGTAACAAAAAATTTAACATAAACTATAAATTATGCAGCTTTGTTCAAAATCAAAACTCCATGTTAAGGTATATAATTATTCTTATATGTTATGCTGGAATCTTCTTAGAAGAGCTTATCCCAGTTGCGACTCTGTGTCTTAATTTAGGAATTTAGGTTCCTAAATCTTTTAAATTATTTTGAAAGTAGCTTAACCCTTATTTGGAATGATTTTAAAGGGAAGAAATCCTTGGCATGTATTGAAAAGTAGCGAAATGTCCTGAACAAACAATTGACCAGACCCTCTCGGTAGGCTTGTCATACGCTCACAATGGCGACTCCGTTGGGGATTTCTTTCATTAAAATTAATTTCCAAAGTTCAAAAGATTTACATAAAATTTGTTTAAGTTAATTGTATCCAATATTCTCTGTTTAACATATTAGATACATGTGTAGTAGTTAGAATATTTTGAATTTAGTAAAGGATGCTATGTTTAAGCATGCCTATTGAGGAAAGCATGCTTAAGTTCTTGGGTGTCTAATGAATTGCAACTCATAGCCATATCATAAGCCCAATACTCTTCATGAGGTTTGGGGTATATCGTAGTGGTGTGAGAGCCTTCTACATCAATGACTCGACTTTCAGCCTACATATAGTACCCCATAACACTTATTTTCTCCTAGGATTACCCCAACTCACGAAAATTAAAAGTTTAGGTCACACTTTACATTCCCTTATGGATGCCAAAGTTTAGAGCCAAGCCTAGTTTTAGAAGCTTTACGCAATCGATGCTTCAGAGTAATAAGGAGGATTGGAGGATATGGTTGGAAGAGTACCCATGTTTGCAATGTTGTGATATCAAATGTAAAATACATGTTACCATGCTAAACGATGCCATACTATGTGATACATGTTACCATTCTACGCGCTGCGTACTACTTTTTTATTACTTGCTATATGATCTTTATGGTCCAAGTCTAACATACTAAAAATGAAATTTTGAGTAAACACAAACACACACATCTAGCCTCATTTATTTACGCATCTTATACATCTCTCGAAATACTTATGGAACATCCCAACCCAACTATACCACGTAAATTCAATGCCTATACCATTTATAATTTTATGACAATACCATGTTTTGTTTAGGTTATGCCATGTCATTGTTTTGGCTATACCATGTATATTCAACGTCTATACAATGTATGTTTTATAATTATATTATTTTAGCTTAGGTTATGTCATGTCATCACTATAGCTATACCATGTTTAGATTAGGCTAATATGAGCATACGACATTTCAAATGGGGCGTATTGAGTGGGTTAGGTTAATTACTTGTTTGAGACATATTGGTACTTTTCATGATATCTTACACAGTTCGGGACACATTGCTACTTTTTGGGATGTGCCGAGGATTTCTTACCATTAAAATCATTCCAAATAAGGTTAAGCTAATTCCAAATAATTTAAAACACATAGTCACCACGTGGATCAGCTCTTCCAAGAAGATTCTTGTATAGTATCATTTTCAAGGATAATTTTTATACATTGTATTTAGATATTCAGGTTAGAACGAAGTTACCTGCTTTACTGTTTAACTTTATGTCTTGTTACAAACCAAAGTTATACCAATAGTTTATGTTTAGCATATTCATATTACCTATGATTTAATAAGAAACATGAAGATGAGAAGAAAGATGTTATTTTAAGCCTAATCTTAGCTAAGCTAACACAACATTACAAAATAAAACAAGTGCTCACACTCAACTACTCATCCAAGATGTTATACTTACAATCGGTTAGAACCGTAATCGGTTCAAGCAAAGATGCAAACTAAAGGTTAAACGGAAAAAATATCAAAAATTGGCCATTCTGTCCTTGATTGCAGTAGACAAGTTTTGATCACAGTACCCCAATCAATGATTAGCATACCATGATTGAGCCTGCTCTACCCCAATCGCGGGTAGAATGCCCCAAAGTAGGCTTTTTACATGTAATTTTAAGTTTTGGTTCATTTTCACTACATTTTTAGCCAAGTTTAGATGTTTAAGCATCAACAAACATGTATAAATGTAAATAATGAGGTTGAGAAGTTTGAAGACTTACTCGTAAGCGGCATGCAACTTAAGCTTTAAAGTACGATTCTAACATCCTTGATTTACAAAATTGATAATACCAAAAGAATCGAAATTAAATACAAAGTCTCAAATTAGATTTGTACCTTTTAGTTTCGAATCCGTCGTTATAATAGATTCAATGTCAAAAGCATAGAATTTTCCTTCAAGAGAAGTAACAGTTTGATGTTTGAGTGGGTCAACTAAATAAGGATAAGTGATGAAAAAATAAATGAATTAGACGATTCCTTTATTTGTTAAAAAATTCTCACAAGTTTGGGTAGAGATTTGGTTTAACCTTTTAGAGATTTATGAATATTTAGATCAAAAGTTAAACATGAAAAACAGAGATTCGAATCGTATTATAATGAAAAGCGAATACGATTTGGGTAAAAAATAATCCCCCTTGAAAAGGAAATCAATAAAATCCTTCTTCCGATTTAGGTTTATTACAGTACTGATTTCGTGGTCCCACTACCTTTTTGGTGATTTAGAATGGGAAAAAATGGCTTTAAGTTGGCCAACTAAAGGGAATTTAAGTGGTTCTGGTATTGTGACGTTGATAGGGTATCATGATCACAATGGTGGTACTAGTATCAATTGATCTCGGTACCCTGCCTACCCCAATCAGTGACATCTTTTCAATTTTGATTATTTTTGAGGTTTTTAGCCCGATTTCCGGTAGGTTTGGAAGGAAAATTTGAACAATTAACTTTGAACCTAAAATACTTGGCTAAACAAAGTAAAAAATGAAAATCATTCATCATCGACATTCAAGGGGTTGTGAAAATCTATGCTCATAATTTGCCCTTACAAGTTATAATAGACTAAATTCTTTTATGATCATGCAATAGAGAGTGCGGCAAGGTAAGAGATCATACCTAAGTTGGAGGCTTGTTGGGGGAATATGATCATGCCTTGATTATTTTTGTTAGGAATTAAAAACCTTTTCCCCTTCAATCAAGAATGACCATATGGTGGTGAACTTTAGCATCCTTTGCTCAACATCTACATCATGCGGGTGAACTTGCTCCTTTATTAGATAAAACATGCATGTGGAAATCAAAGCTAGATTCGTGAGGATTTTTAGATTTCTTTGTGATATGTGCCACTAACTAGTTGTTTACTATAGAAAATGTGGAATTTTCCTTCTGATCTATTCCACTAAATAACAATTCATAATAGAAAAGGTGGGATTTTCCACATGATCTATGACATTAAATAGCGGTTCACAATAGAAAAAGATGAGTTTTTCCTCGTGATCTATGCCACTAACTAGTGGTTCAAAATGGAAAGGATGAAATTTTCCTTGTGATCCATGCCACTAACTAGTAGTTCACAATGGAAAGGATGAAATTTTCCTTCTAATCTATGCCACTTACTAGTAGTTCACAATAAAAAATATGAGATTTCCCTTGTGATCTATACCATTGAAGAGCAGTTCATAATGTAAAGGATGAGATTTTCCTTGTGATCTGTGCCACTAACTAGTGGTTCACAATGGAAAGGATGAGATTTTCCTTGTAATCTATACCACTAATTAGGGGTTCACAATGGAAAGGATGAAATTTTCCTTATGATCTATGCAACTACTAGTGGTTCACAATAGAAAATATGAGATTTTCCTTGTGATATATGTCATTGAATAGCAATTCACAATGGAGTGGATGGCATTTTCTTTGTGATCTATTCCACTGAATAGTGTTTCACAATGGAAAGGATGGGAATTTCCTTGTGATCAATGCCACTAAATAACGGTTCACTATGGAAAAGATGAGATATGTGTCACTAACTAGCGGTTCACAATAGAAAATATGAGATTTTCCTTGTAATTAGTGCCACTAACTAGCAGTTCGCAATAGAAAATGTGGAATTTTATGATGAGTCTCTAGGGAGATGCAGAATAATTTTAGGAAAGAGGATGGAATTCATTAGGGGAAAAATGAATGAGATTGATTTATATTTGATAAGGATTATAAGTTTTTGAGATGGGAATTTTTATTTTGGTTTGGGAAGGCTTCGCATTGACTTTGAATTTCAATATTTTAGGAAAATTCGAATTTTGGCGAGATTGAAAATTTTGAATTTCTTAGAATGATTAGGATAAAAGAAATTCAAGATTTGGCAATTTGAAAATTTGACCCTCGGGCTCTTAAAAAATATGCCGAAGAAAATTGGTAGGAATTTCGTGTTTAAAGAGTATGAGGGAATATGACACATAGACACACACATATATATAAGATATAAATTTCAAACATACCTTTTTATAAGTTCAAATAATTCCTTTTGCTTTAGATAGCCTTTCCTAACAAAACTCCTTCAATTCAGAACCAAATAATGTACCGTTTGTAAAGATGTTTTATATACGCGAAGCTTAAAATTTCAAGATGTTTTTCGAGGTAAATTTGGATGCGATTGACAGCTTAGATGAGGCTTCTCCTAGTTCACAAGGAGTATTGGTTTGAATCCGCCGAGAGGTATTTGGAATTTGGACGAGGGACGGAACCTACTCCCAACAATCATTATCTATCACATGCTTCACTTCAATAGGTTAGTTGATCACAATTCCTCTTTAGATTCGAAACTATACAATTTTGAGTCTTTTTACAATTTTGGGTATATGCCATCGAAACATTGGAAATATGTATATATGTTTGATTTTTCGATGAATTAATGTTCCTAACATGTTTGAAAACATCTAAATATAGATTTTAGGCTTGGATTGACTCAATTTGGTGTCAAATTTAGATTTTGAGGAGAAAATCCCAAAAGGGGACAAAATTATCATGGTTAGGGCTTGATCTAGGTAGAGCCCTAGTGAGCAAAGTACCGTGACTAGTGAACACGGTACTAGTTCATGGATATTTTACCGAGATAGTGGGAAGAATGTCCATCCACGATGTAGTTTTGCAATTTTTCAATTTTTGGATATGATGCCCCTAAATGAACATGTACAAGCAAGTTTTAAGGCTATACAAGGGATTATACATGAAGATGTGCAAAGACTGTGTGATTATGAATGTATGCGAAAAAGTGCTAAATAAAGAATAAGAAGTGCTTATCGATTTTATCAGTTTATTTTTATGTCACAAGAGGTTTTGAGAGACATTATCACTTTCCCCTCCTTTAGTCACCTCTGGTGAGACAAGATAGAGGATGCCAAGGTAAGGTGATGATTGTAGATTCAAGCTTTGGTGATATCATTGAGAGTATGAAGGTTAAGGGGACTAAGTCCTTTAGTTCGATATCGACTGCCTTGGTGGAGAGGTGGTTCGATGCCACTCATACCTTCCATCTACATATCATGGAGATGAGAATCACTCCCTCAAATATGGTGGTGATGAATGGGAAAAGATTCATCAGGACTATGATTTATTTGTATATCCATGCAGATCATTTTCCTTTTGAGGAGTGCGTCTAAGCGTACATCTAGGAGCAGTTGGGTGTGAGTCCAACTACAAGGAGGCTGGAGTACACCCACCTGAGGGACTACTAGTTATCTCAAGAGATACCTGATGATGATGATGATGAGAGGAAGCATCATGTTTGGTCCTTTTTTCTTGGACTCCTACCCTTTATTTTCTTCCCATGGGAATCAAGCCACATGCACCACAGGCTTATATCTACTTTAGTAGATCTTGATGAGGTTCCAAACCTTAATTGATGTAGACTTGATCTCGGCTAGCTATACTTTGGACTAGATGTTTGTGCCAAGGGTGAGTAGATGGAGCTCAAGGCTAGCTATTTTCTTTTTATACGTATTTCTTCAATTTTCTACATTGTCGAGCTAATGAACGTTTCTTTCTGATTATTAGATATACATGTGCTTATGCTTATTTTCAAAGATTTTGGCTTATGAGCATCAAGTGCTTATCCTTTGGTGATTAAGGGGAAGCCCCTCTGTTCCTCTCATATCCTTCACTAGTGTACTCATCAATGGGCCACGGTGAATCGTGAGATATCTAAGAAGAGGCTTAAGTTTAGTGTCCTTACCTTTGGTAAGTATTTTCTTTCTATTTGAAATTTAATCACAAATGATTAATAAAAATTCTACGTATAAGATTGTAGGATACTCATCTTAAATTTATCACAGATTGATAGGGATCTGTAACAAGACACCCACCATTAGGGCATTGTGCTGGAGACCCGAGTGGCATACGATGACTAGAGATTTGTGATAGAGTGTCCCATATGCTTGGAGTGGTATATGGGAAAGAGAGTGGGGGAAGTCCGAGAGGTCATCATAGTTATGGCTATACCAGTGCCGATACCACTCCCTTTTGGGTTGTTTTATCAACATCTGATGGAGAGGGATTATAATTCCTTATACAACGGAGTGAGCATTTATGTACTTTCCATGGATGGCTCCTACATGTAGTTCATGCAATGCTTGATCCCTCTTCCTCCCAAGGGACTTGCTCCTTCTTCCTTGGGTTATGCTTCTTTTCTTTTTTTGAAAATTCATCTTATTTTGCTTTAGCTTATAATGCTTTCGTTGATTAATGCAAAGTTATCATCATAAGAGGAGCCAGGGTTCGAGCGGTAGTAATTCCACTTTATCTTGGGCTACTCCAATAGCTCTAGCCCTGATGGTGGAGGAACATGTTTCCACGATGTTGGATTCATCCTATATGCTCATGATTGGAGTGGATAGGCAGATAGCTCACTAGCATCCTCTATCAACGCATCGGCTGGATTTTACCCCTCTAGAGACTACACATGTTTAATATTTTATTTAGCTTTGTTCATTGGTTTTCTACTTTGTTGATATTGTGACTTCATTTATAGATTCACCAAGTCAAGGCCGAGAGTTTTTCTCATGATAACCAATCTTTGAGCAATCTCCTATCCATGTAGTGGCTACTTATGCATGTATCTTACCTAAACTTATTTTTGAATATGATTTTATGCATGAATATAAATATATGCAAAATGAAGATGACAAAGGATGTGCATGTTGGTTATTTTGTAGATCACCTTGGTTGACATGTCTTTAAGTCGAGATACCAAGACAGATCAGGTTAATGTGGCCGAGCGAGAGGTGGCTCTTATGAGGGAGTTAAGGTCGAAGTGGGTCCATAAAGAGAGGATTAGGAGTTCTATAGTTAGGGAGAGAGTAGATGGAGATGATGAAGAGGAGTCTAATGGAGAATCTCAGACCTTTCAGTCCTTTTCATACTTTCTTTTAAATTAGCTTTGTAGATTTTGGCACATGTGAATCTTGAAATTTGTATGAACATATTCCCCATTAATTTATGTGCATTTTCCTTAATTTCAACTCAAAATTAGCAAAAGAAATCGTTGAACCCAGTAGCCCAATATAAAATAGAATAAAACTAATAGTATATACATGAAAGCAATCAACACGATCATTGTAGCCTAAAGTCAAACCCGGTACTGCCTTCACCTGCTCTTAATCGGAATCACAAATAGATTTCAGCCGTTATTGCATTTTTCTTCATTTTTTATCATGGCTTTCTACAAAGATGAATTAAGGTACTCCTTTAAGAATTTAGGGGATGAAGATTGGAGTCAATTGAAGTCATTTTGACTATCGAACATGAGGTATTACATTGATGACTCGGTTAATTCTTCCCTTCTTTAAGCCTTTTAATCATTTTGGGAACTAATTATTTGAGTTTTATTCTTTGACATGGAGCTATGCGGATGTTTGAGGAATTTAATGCCATTCTAAATATTGCATTTCCTCGAGGAGTGAAGATAGCCATTCCCTCTTACTTCTTTAGCTTATTAGTTTACTTGAAGGAGATTTTAAAACTATACTTGGTTGAATAATTTCTTTTGCATGCATCGAAACCACTTAGTTTCCATCTAGAAAAGGTGTTCAATTGGTGTCAAGATTCTACTAGAGATCATCCGACTCTACATTCCATGCTTGCTATACTTATCTTAAATGAGTATGTTTACGGTTTGGGCCCATTTGTGGCTCCTTTTCACTTGCTTTTGGTTATCTCAAAGATGGCCGATGGAGCTTCTCCAGCTGCATTTACCTTAGCTAAGACACTTATTCACCTTGATGTTGCTTCTAGTGATCTAAACTAGTTGGGGATCATTTCACATTATTACATGTACTATTTCTCCACTTTTTCTCTTTACTTCTATACATTCTTATTTTTGTAATTGTAGGTATGGATCCTCAGGAAATGGTCTTTCAAATATCCATCATTGGGGAGTATAAAGAGATATAATCCAGCTAACTTCATGGGGTGTGCCTTCACTACATCAGGTCACTAGAGTCTATAGACAACTGAGTGGATTTGCATTTTACAGACTTATAGAGAGGAGTGAATTCGCTAGGTTTGCCTTGGTGGAGGATTTTCAACGTTCTTACTAACTAAGGCTAGAGGGAGTTCAACTAATGGGTTTACATATAGTGACTTCATATTCTCCTTCTAGACTTTGTAGTTAAATAGGAGAGTTGCAGCACTTTCCTATCCATTTTTACATGACTGGCCTGCTTGTTTACCTTGTTAATTTTTGGGGGATTATATCTGACAAGTGGGATCAAAAGATTGCTTTATGTTATATTGAATTATGATACTGAGAGTATTATGAGGAATGATGAGCTCTACATGAGTTTTCTTGCTGAGATTCAGACTATACAAATCAAGGAGATGCGGTGCGTTACCAGTTGAGTGGCATGAGTATTCTAAGGGGATCAAACCAGCTTTACCGGTTGCCAATAAAAGGGTTACATTTGATATTCTCAACCTATTGAATTATTTTTGTTTTAATTTATTAGTATACTTCTATTATTTTCTTGGCTTTTGCATTGAGCTCAATTTTTTAGCCTATCGAGTTTTATTGCCTTTTTGTTATTTATTGGATAGCACATGAAATAAAAATAAGGCATATAAAAGAAAAAAACATTGACATATTTGTGAATCAAACACTTTGATGGAAAAACACATTCATAATTGAATACACACAAGTTTCAGCAAGAATGACAATTTTATTAATGAATTTAAATTGATTACATTCGTTTTGTAATAGTATCAATTGAATTATCTCTCATTTCTAACTATCCATTTATGATTTTCTAGCTTGCATCACTCAACTTTTTAGTCTTTATTTTTTCTTAGACCCCTCACATAGGCTTTGCAGACTTTATGTAGCCTTTATTTTTTCACTAGTCCACCCTTTCGAGTTTTCAAACTAACATGCTACACTACATTTTGCCCAATTTACCCTTTTCAGGTTTTCAATTTAGCGGGCTTTTATTATTTATCATTTTTTTATTTACACATGGTAGCACTTGATTCTATCTTGATTTAAAGGGTTCATGAACTCGTTTCCATCCATGTCCATCACTTTGACTTCTCCTTTACCTAGGAATTTCTTGATTACAAATGGACCTTCCCAATTAAGTTGGAATTTTCTCCTTGCATCGAAGTTGACATGCTTTAACTATTTGAGCATCAAGTCATCTACCCTCAACTGTTCTTTCTGATGCTTAACTCGACCATTGTAGGCTTTGGCCATGCGTCGTTGATATATTTGCAAATGGTCAAAAGCTTTCAATCATGCTTCATCAACCATGTTCAACTGCGCAAATCTAGCTCTAGCCCAGACGATTTCACTCAACTATACTTCCAAGGAAACCCTTAGTGATCAGACTTATATTTCTACTAACTGAACCGCTTCCATTCCATATACTAAAGAGAATGGAGTTTGATTTTTTGGTGTAAAGATGCTAGTTCTATGCCCCCCAAACTGTGAAAGGTAGCTTATTGGCCTAATCTCTTTATGTGATAACCATTTTAGACATAACTCTCTTGATGGCTTTGTTGGCTGCTTTCACTTCCCCATTCACTTGTGGTAGATACAGAGATGATATATGGTGCTCAATCCCATATTTCTCAATTAATTTTGTTGTTTCAACTTTTAACAAAAACGCATTATCATTGACGATGTGTATAGGAATCCCATATCGAGTAAAAATTTGGTGCTCTATTAATTTGGCCATCTTCTTGATGGTATTGGTGTATGAATCAGCCTCAACCCACTCAGAGAAGTAATCTATGACCAACACGATGTATCTATACACATTTATAGATGATGCTCGAATCTTGCCAATTATATCTATCCTCCACATTGAGAATGGCCAAGGAGTAGATAAATTTTAGAGTTCGAGAGGTGGTAATACGAGATTTCTCGATGAATTGGACATTGGTGTCACTTCTTCACTTTGACTAAACAATGTAATGCCATCCATGGTGTTCCAAAAATACCCTTATCTTTGTATCTTCTTCACCAATGCTATTACATTCATATATCATCCGTAGTGTCTTGAGTGTAATCTTCTCATAACATGGGTAGCTTCTTCTTCATTCAAACATATAAGTAGCAAACCTTTACTAGTCCTTTTGAGTAAAACCTAGTCTTTTCTAGGTGGTACGATAAGACTGAGCTGCATTTCTAGGGTATTGTCCTTCTTGTAAAAATCTCACTATGTTGCTATACCACAAGTCTTCCATGACTTCCCCCATTGCCATTACTACTTTTTCGTAGATGGGTGATTTAGATTACTAAAGGATCAATGGTTTCATTGGTCTTTCTTGAGGGTTTTCCCACATGGAGACCATGTAGCCAAAGAATCCCCCATTTGGTTCTCATCTCTCGGAATATATTGGTACAAACATTGCTCAAACTTTGATGACTAAACCTAAACTACTTCAAGGTAAGGACAAAGACACTCCTCTTTGATTTCCCAATCCCCCACCAGTTAGTAGATAACTAAGGCGAAATCTCCTATGAATTACACTTCAGTTACCCCTACTTATAGGTTCCCTTATAACCCAGATAAACATGTTTCTTATTATCCATCGAAGTGCATAGTCCATGCAGTTTTAGATTCTTCAATTATGGCTACTTGTTGATAAGGGAATTCCAAATTCTCCACGTAATTGGATTCTAATGGTTGTGTGAGCATGAGATTTTGGTCCTTCTCATAAAGTGATGAAGAGAATTATTTTCAATTTCCCTCTAAAATTTGGTGAGTTCATATTAGGATTAAAAAGATGTCAAGAAGATGTTCTGGCCATTTGGACCTTAACCCCTTGAAAGCACTCGAAAAAACCAAGAAAAATCCAAAAACTCGTAAAAAAGCCAGCCCTGACTGAACCAACATGACACCAGTCCCAAGACCAGAACAATACTGCTCAGACATTTCAGATCAGTCCGAAAGATCAGGCCGGAACCGATCTATTGGTTGTCAGATTCGGGGAGTACCAGCCTTGCACACACTACAAGGCCAGTTTGTTAGTTAAATCAACCCCCAATTCCTTTTTAATCTTTTTTTACCATGTCACCTTTCTTAGGAAAAACTTTATAAAAAATCTAAAAATTAGGGTTTAGAGGGGATCAATTCAATTTTCGAAAAGGGGAGAGTGTTTGGTGAGAGAAAGAGAGGTTTTCTTGGGAAAAGAACCACATCTCTTTTCTTTCTTTAGTATTTTTTTGATTTCCTCTTCTCTTTTGTGTTATTAGAATGGTTAAAACACATTAATCTAGCCTTTGGGTTCCTTTTCATTCACAAAATCAACTTTCTACCTTTATTTTCTTCAAACAAAACAACAAAAATAAACCAAAAACAAAGTCTTCGAAGATCTTCTTGAAGGCATCTTTGGCTTCCAAACTAGTGGATTCATGTCGGAGGGGTAAGATTTTTAGCTTTTGGAGATTGTTGGCGTGTTTGTTGTGTGTTTTTTAGGTTTTTGAGTGCATTTTGTGATGAAATAAGATAATTGCCCTATTCCAATCCCTGTCAGGCTGGTACTGCCCCAACCAAAAAAAAATTAGCCTAATCTAAGCCGGTCCTGAGCTTGAGGGGAGTATCAAGCTATTGCTCTAATTCAACCTCATTTTCTATATGGGCCCATAATAACTGATTGGACTGGTACCAGCCCAACCTGACTAGTTTGGCCTAATCTTGGTCGGTATCAGCCTCACTTATGAGGCCGATCGTGGACCGTTGGGGGGGTATTGGTCAAGTTTCTGAATAGAATGCATATTTTGCCTTCTTTGCATAGTTTATCGCTTTTTACACCATTTTAGGGTACCCTTACGATGGGAAAAACATTTTTCCAGACATCAAACCTAACCTAATACATTGTGGCATCTTCATTAATAAAAATAATCAAGATATCGATCGAAAACAGGCTTTTTTATAAAAAAATGTGCATTGGAAACTCGAATTTTCTTATTTTAAAACTAGTCGAATTGCGATGCTTTTAACCAATCAACCTAATCTAACATACGCAAGCTAATTGAATCTTGTTTTGTCAACTAATTATGTCATGATGTTATGAAATATTCATGTACAAATCTTTGTGGATGTAGGTGATTTTGGTTAAATGTATGTTATGTTTTATTTTCCTTCGGGTATCACACTTTGTAAATAAAATTTTTTTTATAAATCTTTTTTATATAGGGTCATTTGTATATTCCCCTCAGTTTGTGTCATTATTCACTCTACCCCCCTTAGGTTAGAAGCCTTATATTTATTTATTTATCACTTTCCTTTATTTGTATATCACTTTATTTATTTATCGCTTTCTACGTGTGTGTGATATAAATGCTAACATAAATCGAAAATGACTACAAAATATTCAAAATATCTTAAAGGTGGTGACTTGCTTGTAATCTTAACTGAAATAACGACGAAGTAGATAATTCATCTGGACCTGATTCTTTGTACTGTGATACTGTTTAGGCTTAACAAATCTAGGATGTGCCGAATTTCTCAAAAGAGCTAATCCAGGTGGTGACTATGTAACGTAGGCTAGAGATTTAGGCCTTGGCCCATCTCATGAGACCGACACCTCACGGTGGCCGTGCGGGTATAAACATCGTCCGCTCACAATGGTGACCCCGTTGGGGATCGTTCCTCTTTTTAAACTTAATGGCTTAAAAGACTTTGATGAGTATTGAAAATTTATTAAATGATTTTATCCACATCTAAAATATTTCACCAAAATGAATATGCATTAGATGGATTAGCCTTAAGTTTAGGGTGGTAAATTTTATCATGAAGCCACAAAAGTATCAGTTGTGACCCCAAGGGAATCAAGGATACCTAGTGTGTTTATCACTTGGTGCCGTATCTCATGTACCTTCCTCATTCGCACCTATTTTGGAAGAGGGTTGGAGTGTATCATAGTGCAACAAGAGCCTTCTACATTAGAAAACCTTGTGACCGAACTCATATAGCATCGTTGTAGTAACTTCCCTTAGGGTGTACCAAAATGTCTCAAGTTGATTTATGCAAGTTCGCTACTTGACATCCTCGTGGAGTCAAGATGATCCAAGCTTAGATTTACAATCCAAACCCTTTATTTTGTGAGAGGTGTATGGTTGGAAAAATTATTATTGCATGTATGCTATGTGCTATGTGTTTTTATTCGCTTTCCATCCATTTACATATGCAAATAAAACAACATCTCACACTATGTACATAACAATAACCACATTCTTTTGTGCAGACACTAACTATTACAAACTCATTCTTTTTATTAGTTTAAGGTTTTAGAATGCTCATGGAGTATCATGTCATTAAGAATAAACCCAAAACATCATAAAGTACCTTCTCAATATCCATTAATCATAAAGACGCTCGAGGTCGCGTCACCTTACAGAATGCATCAACATGTCATATCCAAACATATGTGATGCCCAATCAGCATCTAAAACTATACCAAGTTTGAGTTATGTACTCAATTCATTCATTTCACCACATTGGCAACATTCAAATAAACATAAACATTAGTTCATTCAACAATTACATCATAAGGGTATAACACATTGTTTTATCGAAAATAAAAGTCCTCATTTAGTTGTAATATAAGGATGTTATCGTGGTATGGCTTACCACTCTTTATCCTCTTGTTTCAAGGTAAGCAAGATCATTTCATCCAATTAACTCAAAATAATCTTTTGAGAGACCACATTGATCTCTCGACCTCCATATACTAGGAAGAACCATTAAATTTACTTCATGAGCGTTCAACAAACCTTTTAGGGATCATCATGAACCCCATAAGTGATAAGTGTATAATTACACTTATTATCAATATAATTTTACACACTAAACACTATAATTTAAGTCATTTTTATACTTCATATAAAAGATTTCATGTGGTATGTAGTTGTTTTTGGTGCAAATGCAGATACTAGGTAAAT
>CATIWQ010437050.1:0-15708 GCA_949673415.1 Euphorbia schlechtendalii
ATTACAAGTTCGATGTTGGTGCAAATTTTGAGCAAAATTTTTTTATTTTAAGTATGAGCGCACGTTGAGAGTGTGAGCGCTTTATAGATTGGCACAACATTTAGCATTTGGCAAGGATGAGTGGTGAGTAACATTCAATAGCAACATTCCAAGTAAGTTTCGATATATATTTCAATGCAGCATGAATTAGTAAAAGTTATATAGTTTTAGTTTAATGCTACTGATAAGTTTTGAGTGGAGTAATATCTAGTAGTGTTCTTACTATGAGTTTTATATGCTATTCTCGAATACGTCTTATAAGTATTGAGTGTGTCTAAAGTGTAGGAAACTATAACCATAATACTTAGAAAGTGATCAATAAAGGATGAGGGTATTGAGAGAATATCAAAAGAAAGAGAGGATAACCAATGAGTTATGCAAAAGGTGAGGAATGGTACGAAGCAGAAATTGCAACTATTCAATGAGTGAAAAAAAGAGAACAAAGTATAGCATGAAAAATGGGTGCAAAGTACAAATCTATACTTCAAAATCATATGCTTAAAAGAAAAAATGAGAGAAAGTGGTATGGAGAATAAAATGCAACCACAAAAAAAAGGGGAGAGTTGTATGGAGCATAAAATGCAACCACTAAGAGTGTTTAGCATCCTAGGTTACCTAAAAATTCCTTGAAATCAATCTTTTCAAAGTGTGCTCCCTTTGTCTTTTATACTTTATATTATACATGAGAGAAGGAAATATTCGAGCGAGTATATAACGCTTATATGAAGACGCAATTCGGTTGGCCCTCCATTAAGAGCAAAGGTATGGAACTGGACTATATAAATTGCAAATTACCAATTTGTGGGAAATTTTGTATACTTTACTTGAATCTTATGCAACATGGGAATGTGATACTCACTACAATAGTCTCTCACCAAATGAGGTACAAACTTGAATTACTATTTTATACACTTCTGTTGTGTTTACCTTGAGGATAAGGCAAAAGTTAAGTGTGGGGGTGTGATAAGTATAATTACACTTATTATCTTAACATTTTTACTCATAAAACGATGTGGTTTAGAGTCATTTTATACTTCATACGAAAAATTGCATGTGGTATGTAGTTGTTTTTGATGCAAGTGCAGAAACTAGGTGAATCTTGGGAGTGAAATGATCAAAGATGGAATTCTATGCAAAAAGAATGAAAAAGGTGCAAAAAGATGCGTGGAATGCAAGGAATTGGCTTAGGATCGAAGTTGTCAAAGATCGGTAAAGTTGTAAAGAAGAATCAAGAAGAAAAGCATAAGTCACAACCATGTCACGATCATGATTCCTACTCGAGATTGGCCAAATCAAGGTTGCGACTATCTATCACGATCATGACTTATCATTCTTCACAAATAGTCAGTTACCAACTTACATTCACGATCGCGATAAGTATGTCATGCTCGCGAATCGTGACATGTTTGATAAACTCTTCTCAACTTCTAATCGACGGATAAGAACGATCAACTGCAATCAACCGCCATCAACTATCAGATGAAGAGACACCTTTTGGAGACAATGCAACCATGAAAAGGTGCCTATCCATTGAAGATAATGATTAAATCTTACATCCAATCACATTGAAGATGATGCAACCCTTCACCAATGGACATGACTATTCATTTGGATAAACGCAACCTTTCACACTCTATAAATAGAGGTTCACCTCAACATTTCATGCGGCGTCGGCAATAGCAGATGATACATGATAGATAGAGAGTGAATGTTATATAGATTTCGCTAAGTTCAAAGTGTTCTTAGGGAATATCTATATGCTTTGCATCTTCTCTAATCTGTTCATGCATCTGTCCATTCATAAGTCTACCATTCAAAACCTTCAACTTATTTTATTTTTATTTGTTCAGTAACTCTAATTGATCCTTAGAACCGAATTCCTTCCTTGTGGGATCGATATCTTTTAAAATTACATTGCAATTGTATACTTGCAGTTATTAACATTTTTCTATTTGATAAGCTGTACTGACAACACCTGTTCATATTTAGAACTTTTATATTATCAGTAGAAAAGTGGCGAACATTAACTCAAGGTACCACCTTGAGATCGACTGCTTGGATCTAATCCAAAGAGTAAGCCTAAACATGCTAGTCTGTTTGTTCCATTGATGTATAGTCTCAATAAAACTATGACTAGGGATATTTAGACTATTTATAGTAACACATATGTGCAGTTCTCACTCTAAATAGCTCCCACTATGTCCTCGCACTTTTACGCTATGAAGTAGTCACAGACTTTTTTTTATCAATGCGCATATACATAATACTATACATATATGATACCAGCATGATACATAAATAAATAAAATCACTGATAAACAACAAAGATGCCTTAATTATTATTAATAATAATCTGAAACTATTTGTACATTATAACTAATTAAGACATATAGCCCTAATTACCTCTAGGGCAGACATCATATCTAACAGTACATATACTAATATTTGAAAAATTCTAACTTATATCCAGGTTGAACAATGAATCCAAACATAAACCTTCGCTCAATTCAGGAAAACAAACTTGATGGTTCAAACCTTACTAATTGGTTCAGGGCGGTGAGGATAGTCTTTAGATCCAAAAGGATAGCTTATGTTTTGGATTAGCCCCTCCTTGATGAACCAGATGCTGATGCCAATGAACATGAGGCATGGGAGAAGTACATAAAGGATTGTGAAATGACAAAATGCATAATGTTGGTAACCGTGAATTTATGAGCTTAAGAAACAATATGAGAGCATGGATTTAGATACCATGATTCTCCATCTTCAGGAGCTCTTCTTAGATTAGGCCAGGTTTGAGAGATTTGATACATTTAAATTCTTATTCAGAACGAAGATGCAGGCTCGCACTTTAGCACCTTAGCATGCTCTTAAACTATTGGGTTATATAGAGAAGCTGATTCGACTAGGTTTTGTGATGGATCACGAGTGTGTCAATCTAATCCTTACTTCATTGACTGATATTTATTCACAATTTTTGACTAATTATTATATGAAAAAGATTGATGCCACACCACCTGAGTTGGTCAACATATTGAAAATATTAGAGCCTAAGATTCGAAAGGATCCAAAGGCTTTACTACTGGTTGAGAAAACTAAGCCTTCCAAGGGTGGGTCCCATTTTGGAAAGAATCTAAGTGCCAAGAATATAATCAGCAAGAAGAAGATAAGAAAGGAACTACAAATGTTTGCTTTTGATGTGGCAAGGCTGGCCATTGGAAGAAGGATTGAAAGGATGTTAATGATAGAGAGTTTCTCTACAGTTTCTTATGAGTCTACATGGGTATTAGATACTAGTTATGGTACTCATATCTGTACTTTTATGCAATGGTTGCTGAATAGTTGAAGGCTTGCAAAGAGGGAAATGGACCTAAGAGTTGGAAATGGAGCACGGGTTGCTGCAACAGCTGTAAGGACATATAGCCTTCATTTGCCTAGTGGCCTAGTTTTAGTTTTGAACAATTGCTATTATATTCCTGCTGTCATTAAGAATATTATTTTTGTCTCGCGTTCAGCAACAGATGGATTTAAGATTTTATTTTCTGATAATATTTGTCAAATTCTACGCGATAATGTTCTTTATGCTTGTGGAATATCTGTTGATGGCATTTATGTTCTAGATAGTAAAACTAAAATTCTAAATACAAACAATGTTAAGAAATAAAAGTTAGATAATGAAAAATCCTCATACATATGCCATTGTCATCTAGGCCATATAAAAGAGACTCGCTTAACTAAGTGACACAAATGTGGTGACTTAATCCCAATGGAATGGGAATCCTATGGGGCGTGTGAACCTTATTTAAAGGGAAAGATAACTAGGAAACCTTCAAAGGAAAGGGTCAGCGTGCCACTAGTACTTTGGAGATAATACAATCCGATGTATGTGGTCTAATGAGTGTTAAGACACATGTACTTCATAACTTTAATCGATGATTACTCATGATATGGTATATAGTACCTAATGAGGCACAAGTTTGACTTGAGAAATTCAAAGAGTTCAGAACCAAAGTAGAGAAATAGCTTGGGAAAGGTATCAAAACCCCTTTGCTTTGATCGAGGTGGTGAATACTTAAGCCAAGAGTTTGATGATTATTTAAGGGATAATGGGATTTTATCCTAATGGACACCTCCTTATACAACCCAACACAATGGAGTGTCAGAAAAGAGAAATCAAAGCTTACTCTATATGGTTCGGTCCATGATGAGCTAGGCAGAACTCAACAGATCCTTTTAGGGTTATGTACTTGAAAGCATAATTTATATTCTAAATAGAGTGCCCTCGAAATCAGTTGATCAAACACCAAACGAAATGTGGTATGGTAAGAAACCAGCTCTTTCCCACGTAAGAGTTTAGGGATGTCCTACTTATGTAAAATGGACAAGTTCTTATAAGCTGGATGCTAGGTCTGATAGGAGTCTGTTTGTAGGCTAATCTAAGGAGACTATGGGTTATGCCTTTTATGATCCCAAGGAATAAAAGGTACTTGTTTCTAGAAATGCTCAATTCCTTGAAAAGGAGCATATACTTGCAAAAGCTAGTGGGAGCGATCTTGAGTTAGGCACTCAAGAAGATCAAACAGGGAATCAACTGATTGTTCTTACACCTCTTACACAAGAAAGTGTAAGCATGGAACAACCTATATTAATATCGATATTGCATAGGTCAGGTCAGGCTCCGATCATTTCCGAGCGATACGGCAATTTCATCACTGATGATAAGCATACCTTCCTTATGGAAGGCTTAGAGTCTGATAAATGATTTACACCCATGAAGTCAGAGATAGACTCCATGTACAAAAACCAAGTTTGGAGCTTGGTTAATGCTCTAAGTGGGATTAAGCCCATAGGATGTAAGTGGGTTTTCAAGAAGAAAACTAACATGGACGGTAATATAATCACCTATAAGGTAAGGCTAGTTGCAAAAGGTTATAGTCAAATGGAAGGCATTGACTATGATGAAAATATTTCACCTGTAGCCATTTTGAAGTTTATCAGAATACTCCTTACCATCGCTACTCATAATGATTATGAGATCTGGCAGATGGATGTGAAAACAATGATTCTTAACGGGAACATGAATAGGGATGTATGTATTGCTAGTTAATCAAGATAGTAATTGAACATGTAAACGTTGCAAGGAGGAATTTCAAAACTTAAAATTAACCTAAGGATCTCCTAAGTATGCCATGATTGATATAATCTAAGTTAAAACATTCCATAGATGTTGATAGGTTCATAAAACTTATAAAAGAAACCTAACATCTAAGTTTAGAAAATTACCAATTAATGCATGCTTCTCTTTCCTTTTGGATGCGGCAATCTCTTAGAGTAATTTGGCAGAACTTCATTAGCATGAGCCTCCAAACTAAGATAGCCTCTATGATTGATCCACAAGGATCTTCACTGACCAAAACCTTGTTGAGGTAGAACCCGTTAGTAGATGGTAGCTACTATACCGCTTGAAAACCAACTCGAAAATTAAAATGAGAAGGCTCACTTCAAATAGAAGAGCCTCCTAAAGAATTCTTCATTGTTTGGAGAAACTTGTGAAGGATCTCACACAACGCACGAAGAAAGAGATGTCAAACTCAGAGAGAAAAGCTGAGCTGAAGTATTGAATAAAGAGGAGCTAGAGGCCTATATATAAGGAAAAAGGGGGAGTGTTTGACTCCCCCTCAAACTCAAAGTGGGATGGGAATAATCCCATCCCACTTTGCGGGTTAGTTATGGATCACTAGGACCCATGGGCTAACCCGCAAGTCCAATGCAAGGCAATCCCTTATAGGTTTGCCTTGCTACGGCAAGCTTATGCTTACGGGCTACCCATGGAAGCACTCATAGGCAGCGCTTGTGGGCTTGAATCCCACTAGTGTGTGCAGGCTTACCCTGCATGCTAGCAACCCGCGACCTTTTTAGTTCGCAGGGCAACCACGCAGGCCCCACTCCGAACAACCTATGTTAATTTAAGGCCCACTAGCAACGAGAAAAATCCCTTGATACGCTCTATGCAATTTTTCCTATTTTCTCTTTATTCCCTTTAATTATTAATTCGGTCCAACCAATTAATAATTCTTCTAACAAATTCGATAACCAGATATTCTTGGCATAGACCTAGTCTATAGGTTCTTTACTTAGTCCGATAAAAATCCAAAGTGTGTGACCTCATAGGATCCCAAAGTATTGAGCCGCTACAGGTTAACCTAAAATTGGCCTCCCATTTTGGAACCTTTAGACTCAGTGTTCCAGACCGATATGGAACCTGATAGCTCTAGACTATCAAATGGGCTTTCTAACAAAGGCTTATGATCCCCCAATACTTAGAATGTCACATGCTTGTGACTTGATCTGATTCTTCATTAGTCACCAATATACTACACTACTTCCATTAGGTAAAGAACCATCTAGTTTATTGAGCTTGGATTAAGTGTCAGCTCATGTAATAGCCGTAGCTATCCTGGAATTAGACTTGTTCTTGAAGAACACCACTCGGCCATTATATATCATGATTGATTAGAAACCCATTCTATCAATCTTATACTCTGATAAGAGGTTTATGAGTGTGTCACTTCAACAAGGAGACCTAAGGTACATCTCCCATTATATCACTATATCAAGAGCGATGGATCCCATCTTGACTACTCGACTTACCAAAATGTGATCATCACTATACCCCATAATCACCTGTGTCATTTTGATTACTAGGCTATGAATAAGTATGACCTAAAGTATAGAAACTCCTATATAAGGTAATCAATATTTCAGGTTTGAGGATACTTGTACTTCTACTGCATTAAGATATGACACTAACACACGAATATAGTTAATTCCGAGTTGTCTATCTTATAGTGGTCTCCAATGTATTACCCGAATACATTCATGTGCTACTCAAGGTACCACCTTCAACTCGTGCGATCGGATGCTTGGATCGAATCCAAAGAGTAAGCCTACACATGCTAGTCTATCCGTTCCATTGATGTCCAGTCTCAATGAAAATATGATTAGGGATATTTAGACTATTCATAGTAACATGTGTGTGCAGTTCTCACACAACATAACTCCCACTATGTACTCTCACTTTTACTCTATAAAGTAGTCATAGACTTTGTCTCATCAATGCGCATGCACATATTTAATACTATACATATATGATACCAGTGAGATACATAAATTAATTAGAAGCACTGATAAGCAACAAAGATGCTTATTATTAATAATAATTCGAAACCATTTATACATTATAGCTAATAAAGATATATCACCCTAATTACCTCTAGGGCATACATCACATCTAACAATCTCCCACTTGCACTAGAGCCAATTACCAATGTGCTTCATGCCATACTCGTTAACATGCTGGTCATGTTTAACCTGAGTCAATATCTCATGGGATGTATTCTAAATTTATATCTTTCCTAGCTACCATCTCCTGAATGAGATAGTACTTTTTGAGTATATGTTCATTTCTGTAATGAGACGGTGGTTCCCTTGCTTGAGTAATAGCCCCATTGTTATCGTAATAGACAGCTATTTGTTTTACAATGCTGGAAACCACACTGAGATCACCAATAAATCTATTAAGCCAAATGACTTGCTTAGTTGCTTCAGAAGTAACTAAATAATAAGATTCTGTGGTTGAATCGACAGTCGTATCCTGTTTGAAACTTTTCCAAACAACCGTCACTCAGTTTAACATAAACACATATCCTGACTGGGACTTATAATCATCCCTGTCAGACTGAAAACTCAAGTCGGTGTATTCGTTCAAAGTGAGATCACCTTCTCCATATACTAAAAACATATCCTTAGTACTACATAAGTACTTAGGGATAATTTTAATGGCCATCCAATGCTTCTCACCTGGGTTAAATTGAAATTTGCTAGTGACGCTCAACGCATGTGGGACGTCAGGCCAAGTGCATACCATAGCATACATGATGGAACATATCACTAAGGCATAGGGTATTCCATTCATGTGCAGTCTCTTCTCTTGTGTTCTCAGACACTCAGATTTAGAAAGGTTAATCCCGTGAGACATTGGGAGATAACCCTTTCTTAACTTCTCAAGGTTAAATCTATCTAAAACCTTATCTATTTATGTACTTTACGAAAGACCTAGCAGCCTTTTAGATTTATATCGGTACATCTACATACCAAGTATAAAAGCTGCTTCTTCAAGGTCTTTCATGGAGAACTTCTTTGACAACCATGACTTAACTATTTAAAGAAAAGGAGTATCGTTTCCTATCAATAATATGTCATCAACATAATATAAGGAAAACGATCACACTCCTACTAGCCTTCTTATATAAACAAGGCTCATTAGAGTTTGACACAAAATTAATTTCTTGGATTATCTCGTCAAACCTATTATTCCAACTCCTCGATGCTTGCTTAAGTCAATAAATTGACTTCTAAAACTTGCATACCTTTGAGCCGTCTTTGGATGTAAAACCCTTGGGTTGTGCCATAAACACATCCTTATCTAGATTCCCGTTAAGGAATGCTTCCTTCACATCCATCTACCAAATCTCGTAATCGTAATGAGAGAATGGCAAGGAGTATCCTCATAAACTTCAGCATGGCCATCGATGAAAAGTTCTCATCATAGTCACTTCCTTCTTTCTGACTGTACCCATTTGCAACCAACCTTGCTTTATAGGTAACTATGTTACCATCCATATCAGTTTTCTTCTTAAAAACCCACTTGCATCCTATGGGCCTAATCCCACTTGGAGCATCAATCAAGCTCCAAACTAAATTTTCGTACATGGAGTCGATCTCTGAGCTCATGGTTGTAAGCCATTTGTCAGATTCTAAGCCTTCCATTGCCTCCTTGTAAGTCTTGGGCTCATCATCTTCCACAAGGAAGAAATGTTTATCATCACTGATGAAAACCCGTATCGCTCAGGAGTGATTGGAGCCTGGCCTGACTTACGTAATGTCGATGTCATAATAGGCTATTCCATGCTTATATTATCTTGTGTAACTGGTGTAGGTATAATCCGTTTATTATCTTCGTGAGTGCCTAACTCAAGATTGCTCCCACTAGCTTTTACATGTATATACTTCTTCTCCATGAATTGAGCACTTTTGGAAACAAGGACTTTTGGAAATAAGGAAACAAGGACTTTCCTTATGGTAACATACAAATAGACAATTATTAGACTTAGCACCCAGCTTATCTGAGCTTATCCTGTTCACGTAAGTAGGACTTCCCCAAACTCTCAGGTGAGAAAGAGCGGGTTTCTTATCATACCATAATTCGTATGGAGTTTGATCATCTTATTTAGAGGGTACTCTATTTAGAATATAAACCTTGCTCTCAAGTGTATTACCCCAAAAGGATCTGCTTAGTTCTGCTTGGCTCATCATGGACCAAACTATATCGAGTAGGGCTCGGTTCCTCCTTTCTGACACTCCATTGTGTTGGGTTATATAAGGAGGTGTTCGCTGGGATAAAATATCACTATCCCTTAGATAATCCTGAAACTCTTAGCTTAAGTATTCACTACCTCGATCAGATCGATGGGTCTTGACACTTTTCCCAACCTGTTTCTCTACTTCGGTTCTGAACTCTTTGAATTTCTCAAAACTTTTAGAATTGTGCCTTGTAAGGTATAAAAAACCATATCGCGAGTAATCGTTGATAAAAGGTATGATGTAGATGAAACCCTCATGTGTCTTAACACTCATTGGACCACATACATCAGAATGTATTATTTCCAAGGTACTAGAAGCACACTATCCCTTTCCTTTGAAAAATTTTCTTAATCATTTTCCCTTTTAAACAAGGTTTGCACGCACCATAGGATTCCTATTCCATTGGGCCTAAGTCTCCATATTTGTGTAACTTAGTTAAGCGAGTCTCATTTATATGGCCTAGATGACAGTGCCATAAGTATGAGGATTTCTCATTATCTAATCTCGATTTCTTAATAATGTTGATATTTAGAATTTCGGTTTTAGTATCTAGAACATAAATACCATCCACAAATATTCCACAAGCATAATGAACATCATCACGTTGAATTTGACATTTATTATTGGAAAATAAAATTTCATATCTCTCTATTGCTAAAAGTGCATAAAAAATAATATTCTTAGTGATAGCAAGTATATAATAGCAATTATTCAAAACTAAAACTAGGCCACTAGGCAAACGAAGGCTATATGTCCCTACAACTTTTGCAGTAACTCATGCTCCATTTCCAACTCTTAGGTCCATTTCCCTCTTTGCATGCCTCCTACTGTTCCACAATCCCTACATAGAAGTACAAATAAGAGTACCACAACCAACATCTAATACCCAAGTAGACTCATAGGGAACTCTATTGAAACTCTCTATCATGAACATACTTGAAGTAGATGCCTCACTTAGCTTCTTCTTCATTTGTTCAAAATTCAGAGCTTTGCAATCACATTTCTAGTGTCCGGGCCTTTCGCACATGAAACATATTCCTTTGGGGTTCTCCTTTTCCATAACCACATTTTTTACCTTTTGATTGATGGTTTTAAGCCTTTACCTTTGACGCAAGTTCTACTTACCAAGGTACTCGTTCCTCTAGCCCTTAGACCTTCTTCAAAACTTCGAAGTTTCCTGATAAACTCAGATGTCTTGATGGTCTTCCTTGACATAAGATAATCTTTTACAAAGGGTGAATATTTATTAGACAGACTTCTTATCATAAGCTGTATGTCATGGTTGGAATTTGTATTAATTCTTAGCTGAGCCAATCTCCTTAAATACTGTAAGTATTCTATGCATCACTCAGTGACCAAGATCCCATCATCTCTCCCAGAGTTATAGAGAAATCTCAATATGTCATTCTATCCAATTTGCATGCCCTCATGAAGTCCTTTGAGATAAATCAACATGGATTTTAGGTCCTTATCTTCATGCTGTTTCTTAAGCTTCAAACTCATGGTTTCGAGCATCACTAGTGGCACAATGAAAGCATCCTTCTTGTGCTTAAGGTATGCTTATTTCTCTTGGATAGAAGCCTCAACATTAGGATAGACTGATCCAAATAACCTAGAACATAATCCATGTGGCTTTCCTCAATTTCCTTTTTAAAAGCTTTAAACCGATTGTCAAAATTGATCCCTGTCAACTTATTATCAAGTATCAGACGAAGACTTATGTTTGGATTCATTATTCAACCTAGATATAAGATAGAATTTATTTAAACATTTGTATATGTACATGCATTTAATATAAGGTCTTTAATTAAATACATAATTCCTACTATTTTCTCGACATTCAAATATCCTCTTCTATTTAAATTTGGTAAATTTGGTTGAACCAATTTTCCTTTGTAGGTAGCATCCATAGCCACTAATCAAGACCCCTGCTATTACAGGTCAAACCATAATAAGATAACCATGGTTGGAACCTGTCCATTTGCATCTCATGCAATTACTAATCCATTTGAGTTCTCTTTCTCGAGACGTGCTTACCCAATTCTATGACTCCTCAAATGTGTCTCCAATTTGGCATTAGGTCCAATAATATGGACAACTAACCCATTTTGGATAAGGTATTAACCCCATCTAGTCTCATGACCAAACACATGTTAAGGGAAGGCATGTTTTACATGTGCTTACATCCGTTAATGAGGTTCGTATCACGACTTATGATGGGAAGACTATATACCACCATAATATTATTATGGGGATTTTATTAGTGCCATTAGTCTCGCCCTAGTCTAGGTCTTATACGATGGATATGATTATGAAAATAATAATTTCGGGCTATTAGGAATAATTAACTCTATGGGAACATGCTCTGACTGGTATATCATAATCATTCCATTATGCCAAGACTACACATAGCATGTAAAACAAACAAGGTCCATCTTTAAGTCATTGCACCTATGTCTATAAGTTTTAATTTAACAACTTAAATCACGTTTGTAAAACCATATGCGGAATCCAATACCCATACTAGAAATCGACTAAGTCATAAAAGTCCCTTGGGCACTTTTAAATCTAATACCAATGGAGATTTCTTGGTAGGAGAGGCTACCCTTACAGTGAATGAGAAGCCAAGTCCAATCCTTCCCAATATAATCACGGGCACTTCAATTCGTTGTACCACGAATAACTATGATTTAAAGATTTCGTTCTTTAACTGAGTAAAGTACAAGATGACCCTCAATGAAAGCATTCACATGTGTGGTAAAACATTACTAATTAATATGATAATCACCTAGGCTAAGTTTGAGAAAAACCTTAATCTAGCTATCACATCATTTTCTATAACAGGAATTGAAACCTAAGTCATGCAAAGAATACTTTAATCAATTCATAGAAAATATTATTTTAACATATTATAATCAATCATGCATAGCATAAGGCAAGACTTGATACCACTACTGGTTAATCAAGATAGTAATTGAACATGCAAATGTTGCAAGGCTGAATTTGAAAACTTAAAATTAACCTAAGGATCTCCTAAGCATGCCATGATTGATATAATCTAAGTTAAAACTTTCCATAGATGCTTTTAGGTTTATCAAGCTTATAAAACAACCTAGCATATAAGTTTTAGAACATTACCAGTTGATGTGTGCTTTCTCTTTCTTTAATAACGATGTTCCCTTAGAGAAAATCGGTAGAATTTTGTTAACATGAGCTTCTAAACTAGGATAACCTCTATGATTGATCCACATGAATAAACCATGTTCGTTTGGGGTTGACTTGCAATGGGAAAAATCCCTTGTTACACTCTATGCAATTTTCCCTATTTTCTTTTTATTCCCTTTAATTATTAATTCAGTATAACCAATTAATAATTCTTTTAATGAATTCCACAATCGGATATTCTCGGTATAGACCCAATCTATAGGTTATTTACTTAGTCTGATAAAGACCCAAAGTGTGTGACCTCAAAGATCCCAAAGTATTGAGCCACTAGAGGTTAACCTAAACTTGGCTTCCCATCTGGGAACCTTTAGGCTCAGTGTTCCAGACCGATATGGAATCCAATAGCTCTAGATGATCAAATGGGCTTTCTAGCAAAGGCGTATGATCCCCCAATACTTGGAACGTGACATGCTTGTGACTTGATCTGGTTCTGCAGTAGTAACAAATACAATACACTCCTTCCATCAGGTTAAGTACCATCTAATCTATTGAGCTCGGATTAAGTGTCAAATCATGTAATAGTTGTTGGTTAATTAAGATAGTGATTGAACATGCATAGACATCAAGGCAGAATTTCAAAAACTTAAAATTAACTTAAGGATCTCCTAAGCATGCCATGATTGTTATAATCCAGGTTAAAATGTTCCATAGATGCTTTTAGGTTTATAAAATATATAAAAGAAACCTAGCATCTAAAAGGTTAAAGCATTGCCAGTTGATGTGTGTTTGATCTCTCTTTGGTTTGGGCGTTCCCTTTTGAGCAATTCCTATACTACTAGGTTCCAAACTAGGCGAGCCTCTATGACTTGATCCACATGGATCTTCATCGACAAAAACCTTGAAGAGGTAAACCCATCGATTAATAGCAGTTGTTAGACTACTTGCAAGTCAACCCGAAAATCTGAAATAGAAGGCTCACTTAAATTTAAAGCCTTCTAAAAGAACTCTTCAAATTATTTGGAGAAACTCATGGAGGATCTCGCACAACAAAAGAAGAGAAAGAAATCAGAGAGGAAATAAGCTTAAAGCTTTTCGGTGTGTTTAAATAATGAGAGGCTAAAGCCTATTTATAAGGAAAAATGGGGGAGTGTTAGACTCCCCTTCTAACTCTACATGGGATAGGATAAATCTTATCACATGTAGGCGGGTCAGTCACGCGGGTAGGGTAACCTTCGGACTGACCAGTGGATTTCATGAGTGAAGCCCTCAAGGGCTTCCCTCCTTAGCCGTAAGCATGGGCTTACGACCTAGCGTTGTGGCCTTTCAGCCACAAGCCCATGCAAGAGTTGCCGTGGGCAGCGCTTGCGTGCTTACAACCCGCTAGCACACGGACTTGCCCCATGAGCCAGTGTCCCGTGAGCTTCTCAACTTGCGGGGTAGCCGTGGGCCCCACCTAGAACAACCAGTGTTCTTTTCGAGGCCCATTTTCAAAGAGAAAAATCCCTTGCACGCTTTGATAACCTTTTCCCAATTTTTTCATTATTTATTTGAATTATTAATTAATTAATTAATAATTCCTCTCACTGATTTCACAACTTGTATTTTTGGTATAGGCTCAGCCCATAAGTTCTTTACATGGTCTGATAAAGACCCAATGTGTGTGACCTCATAAGATCCCAAAGTATAGAGCCGCTAGAGGTTAACCTAAACTTGGCTACTCGCCCAAGAACCTCCCTACACCATATATTGGATATGCCAGCACTGAAAAAGTGTCATGTAAAAGCAAAAATGTGTTGGCTTAGGAGCAATGCCTACACTTTTGCCAAAAAAAAAAGAGTCGGGAAATGCAATGTGGCTATAGCTCCCTATACCGATACTTTTGGTCATTTTTTGCTACATGGTAAAATATGTTGGCATAGAACTCTATAGTAACATTTGATTGTCTTTTAACGACATTTTTTAGGTGTTGGTAAATGCATATGGAAATAACTCTTTCACTTGATATGGTGACACTTTTGCTATAAATGCCAACACTTTTCATTAAAACATTTTTTCTTTTAGCCAACATTTTTTCTTGTAAATAAAAACATATTCAAATTGTTCACTTTTTTGTTTTACCAACACTTTTAATGATTAGCCAACATGCTACACTTTATTCTATATGTGTATACATTTGTATATATCGTACTATTGCAATCATATTAAATAAAAATATAATTCATAAAATAACATTCATGTTTCACAATTCAATAACAAAGACTAGCAACATCCAAAAAGTACTAATTATAACATACATAAGTACTAGTGATATCCAAAAAGTATTATCATAACATTCACATTCACAAACTACTACTCTTGTCTCTCTTTGGATGAGACATTATCATTCTCACTTGAACATTCAAAGGCATCCAAGTTGAGATTTAAGGATGGATTGTCTTGCACCAACTTCGTAACAAACCACGCCATATTTTCATTCATGTTCTCCTCCATCTTTTGGTTCATTTTATCCTCCATCTCTTCCTCCATTTCTGTCCTTAATTGTTTTTTTATCTCGTCCAACCCAGAAATTGTTTCGACAGATTTTCCCTTTGCTTTTTTTGGCACTGCATGCCTACCAACAAGCCAAGAAGCTCCATGCGATGCATCACCCTTCAAAATTTGTTCTACACTCTCACGTTGTGCACCAGATGCATACATTTCTTGAATTGCATTCTATGAAAGAAAGAAATCACCAAAATAATGCATAAGAAATCACCAAACATTTTAATAGAAAAAAGCAAGAACATCTAGTGGCAAAGCAAGAACATTTACACACACACACACACACACACACACACACACACAAAGGAGTACATACCATTATTCTTTCAAAGCAAAAACTTAAATTCTAAAATGGCCAGTAAGTAACAAAATAATATTCACATAGTTTATCAAAGCTTCACATATATATATTCACATAATTTATCAAAGCTTCACAATCTTCACATAATTTATCAATGCTGCATATATATATATTCACATAATTTATCAAAGTTTCACAATATTCATATAATTTATCAAAGATGCACATATATATGTTTG
>CATIWQ010437060.1:0-11695 GCA_949673415.1 Euphorbia schlechtendalii
TATAAGCGTTATATGCATACTCGAATATTACCTTCTCTTAAGCATAGTAAAAAGTATAAAGGACATAGAAAGCACACTTTGATTAATTTCTCTCAAGGCATTTTTAGGTAACCTAGGATGCTAAAAACACTCTCAGTGGTTACATTTTATACTCCATACCACTCTCCCCTTTTTTCAGTGGTTGCATTTTATGCTCCAAGGCACTCACTCATTTTGTTCTTTTAAGCGTATGTTTTTGAAGTACTTTGTACTTTTCACCCATTTTTCGTGCTATGCTTTCTTTTCTTTTTTCACTCAAAGAATGGTTGCAGTTTCTGCTCCGTACCATTCCTCACCTTTTGCATAACTCATTGGTTATCCTCTCTTTCTTTTGATATTTTCTTTAATACCCTAATCCTTTATTGATCAATTTCAAAGTATTATGGCTATAGTTTCCTAATACTTTAAACACACTTAATACTTATAGGACTTATTCGAGATTTGCGTATAAAACTCATAGTAAGAATACCATTAGATATTACACCACTTAAACTTATCGGAAGTATTAAACTAAAACTATACAACTTATACTAATTCATGTTGCATCAAAATATAAATCGAAACTTACTTGGAATGTTACTCACCACTCATCGTTCCCAAAATTGATAAATGTTGTGCTAATAATGATCAAATTCAACATGCGCAGAAGTTTTGCACTAACATCAAACTTGTAAATACCTAACACTCACAATAACCTTAGACAAATATTAGTAAAGTATAAGAAATGATAATGTATAAATGTCACAAAAATCAAACAAAATTTTCAAATTCTTCGATTTTTCATTTTTATTCAATTTTTTTGGATTTTACAAGATTTTACAAATGTCCCCACACACTAAAGAACGCAATGTCCTCATTGTGAGACATTATTAAAATCAAAATCAAGCTAGTCTAAAATTAATTGAAAATGATAATGTAAAGAAAAGAATAAACCCGATTTATTGTGAATGAGAATCCGGGTGACTAGGAGTGAATTGATAATTTTGTTTTGTAAAGAATGAAAGTAATTTCCAAAGCATCGATTTATTACTTTTCTTTAGAATCTTCATGTCTTTCTTCATTACTCCAAGTTCTGCTTGGCAATTATCCAATTTAAGTTGCATGATTGCCTTCCAATCTCTCGGAGCTTCTTCTTCTTCTTCTTCATCATCTTCGTCTATTTCTGTCATCGGGGCTTTTCCTTTACAATGGCTTACAGATGGATTTGATGGTCCGATGAAAGAATCTTCTCGAGTCAAATTGAGTTTCTTGGTGCGGTTGGAGTAGGAATAGAATGAATAAACACCTTCGTGTTCTTTGAGTAGTCTGGTGTTCTTCAAATAATTTCCATCCATGTAGCGAAAATACTCACTCGGTTGTTGATCATAGGGGAGTTCTCCTCTAGCACCTAAGATTATGGCAGTGATAATCTCGGCCGCTCCAATTTTACTTCTCATGCTCATTGAGTTCTTCTTCATCATATCCCATATAATATCCACAAATTCTGCTTTTTGCTTCATCAAAGCACAAGAAAGAACAAACAAGTCTTTCTTTTGGACCTTTGTATTCTCTACTCGACAAAATACCGAAGTGGAACGGTATTTGTGGAGGAGAAGAATGCATTCATCTTTAATAAGTTTGTTAGGAGAATTTTTAGGATCGAAGACTCGCTTACCCGATAAATTTTCCCAAACTCTATTAGGTTGAAATGAATCCATCATGCTTGAAGAATTGGTAATCTCGAAACCGAACCAATTGCCCATCATCTCTCTCGTGATGGTGTATTGTTGTCCTTGATTACGGAATTGTAATGCCCTCTTCCTTGAATCTTTGAAATCGAATGTCACCAAACATTCTAGAATCCAATCTCGATTTTATGGAAAGCGTAAACTTAAAAATCTTGTAAGACCAAGAGCCGAAAGGTAGATCTCCATCTCTTCATGGAGATTCAAAGTTTCCAAGAAAACTAAATGGAGGAATATCATCCTAGTGATATCCAATTTTCTTAGCTTTTGAAATCACTTGCCCTCTTCTCTTGTCCTTAATGGGAAAGGATAATCAAATTCTTCTTGAATTGATTGTGCTCCTCTCTTTTGTGCTGCTCTTTTCACACGAGTCATGTTGGCTGAAGTAAAAGGTTTGAAAAAGGTTTAGATGTTTTCGAATATAAAAGATGAGAAAATCAGAAATTTTGAAGGTTTTGAAGAAGGTGTGGTGGCTAGGGTTCAACTTGGACCTATTTATAGAGGTTTAAGAGGTCTCTAATTGATCATAAATGGGATTATAGCTGTTTAGGGTCAAAACTAGCCGTTAATGGCGGGTTTAGCCATTTGTCGCGTGTTAGTTCATGATCTGTAACGGTTATAATTTTTCCATGTCACGATCACGAAGGCCAGTTGCGATCGTGACTCTCCTCTCGAACGAAACATAAAGTTTTATTATCCAGTGATCACGAGGGCGAATTGTGTCTCGGTCGCGAGCCTCTCTATTCTTCAAATTTCTTCAATTTTTTAGACTTGTACCTATAAAAACGTAGAAACTCAAACACACACAAACTTTGTTAAATATAAATAATAAATATTAACTATTATACCTTGAATAATCATGGTGATGATAGCAATTAAACATCAACATCTTATTGTTCAAATTCATTTTCATTTATATAACAAGTATTTACATTACAAACATAACAAGAAGAAAACAAACAAACAAACAAACAAAGCATACGAAACATAAAACAAACTGAAATCTACCTATACAAATTTTCCTAAATCGAAAAGATGAGAATATTTTATTCAAGTGGAAGTGATCCTATCATTCGATTAATCTCATAATAAGATTCCCTTAAATCTTGCTTGACATCATCTAGTAAAACACGAATGTCTTCGATTTTTCTTCGGATTGAAATCTACCCTTCCATAAGGTTATTTAACCTACTGTGGAGGTTGGAATTTCCATTTTCCTCTTCCTGTACATTTTCCCTTTCTCTTTCTCGATCTGCTTCCGCCCTTTCTTCCATGGTCTCCAATTATAGGTTATCCTATCCTCCCCAATGTACCTTATTAAGAAATTTTTCTCAAAGAAGACTTCCATTGTTAACTTCGGAATTACATCTTCACTAATGAAAATTTCTGTAAAATAGGGTAATCTTCCTATCTGCCCCAACAGATTTTCCATTGTTCGACACCCATACTCGGTCAATTCAGGATTTTATGCTACAGACATGAGTGTCTCCATCATAATCCCAGAGACATCGACTGGTGTGCCCTCCAGAATTGCCTCCAAGATAAACAATTCTTTAGGTGAGACAATATCGGCATTGGATTTGCAAAATAGCGCTCCACTTAAATAAAAGTGTAGTGCCAACAAACAAGGATCACGAATCCACTAGCTATAGGCAGATTCTTGTTCGTAATTAGTTTGGCCCGTCAAGTGATTCCATGTTGGAATGGGATTCCAACCAAGAAGCATCTTATAGAAGTAATCCCTTGGAAATCCTAAATACTTTTCCAAAGCCTTCTTCATAAGCTTGTATTCTTTCCCATGGTGACGATAGATCAAACAGTTTTGACTATCATTTCTCCATGCCATTGTGACCAGCATTTCCATGCAATTACTCACATTGTTCTCGAGAGTTAAGTTAGAATAAATAACAAAATTAAGTATTCTAAGATAATACATAATTCTATCAAATATACCCAAATGAATAAGACTATTCCTATGAATCCTATAAGAACTCTTAAATTCTGCAACTCGAATCATCTCATAATGATCTCCTTCTTCCTCTGAATAGATAGGGAATGGTGCTTCATACCATTCTTGAATATTCTTGGGCGGAAATACACTAGATCTCGTCAAAAAAACCATTTTGTATGAAAGGAAATTAGTAAGGAATGAAAGAATTTTTTGTTCGGAAGAAATTTTGATTTGGAAAGGAAATTTTACATTGTAAAAGAGGTAATTGATTAACAAACGTGCATCAATATATAGAGTTTAGTGGAAAAACTATCAAATAACTGCCCAAACTACTGTAGTTATCACACAGGTCGTGATCGTGAGTAACAGAATTTGAGAAAAAGAAAATTTTGTAGAGAAATTCATGAGCGCGATTGACAGTCACGAATGTGAATAGGAAAAATAGAAGAAAAACTTCTATTTATCAAGAATTAAGATGAAATATTATGACGTATCACCTCCAAGATGATTATTTCATAATCATTTCATATCTAGAATGAAATTTAGAAAATTATATGGTATAGGAAATAAAACAAATAGATAAAAACTTTAGAACTTACTTAACTTCCCTGGAACTTTGATCTTTAAAAGGCACTTGCCTTCCCCAAAAACGGTGCCAAAAACTTGTTCGCCACTTTTCTACTGATAAGTTTAATAACTTTTACGCAAAGAGTTTGGCTAAATATCAACGGTGCCAAAAACTTGTTCATGTGAAATATAGGTGTTGTCAATATCGCTTATCAAGTAGAAAAATGATGATAACTGCAACTATACAGTTGCATTGTAGTTTTAAACGATATCGATCCACAGGGAAGGGCTAGTTCTAAAGATCAACAAGGAAGATAAGATAAAAAGAAAATAAAATAATGTATAGTTTTTTGGATAGGAGGGTTAGAATGAAATATGAGTAAACATAGGTATGAAAGATTAGAGAATCTAAATATATAGATTTTCCCTACGAAATAAGGAAAGTAGAGAAAAAATGCAAGTTCAACAAAGATGTTACGAGTCACTAAACTAATATAATAGACTTAGTTCTAAATACTCAGATGTTCAATTATTTGCCGCAGAGCAACACATGAAATGACTTTTCTAGATCTATCGCAAATGAATTTAGACTATCATATAAACCTGGACAACATCAATACTATGCTTAGTATGGTTCGCTCTCACATAGCCACATTTAGCAAGTTACCATTCCAAAAATGTTGGCTCACTAAACAGCGTTATATCACAGATCCAATGATTATACACAATATTGTTAGCCCCGAAACTACTCTTAAAATTAACTCCAACGTATATAACTTGATTAACATGAAAGACTTAACACGAAATATGTATTATGACACATAGACATATCATAAACTTCGAAATAGAAAGTATAAGTAGAAAGCAAAGCAAAGTTGTAAGGTGTGCAAGTGAAATCTAAAGTTGATCAAACCGTATCCACTCTTTAATGGGAGTTGTAAATTCTCACAATTCCTGCGTCTGCTTTGAATTCGGTCTCGGCCGTATAGAACCTTCGCTTGGATGCTATTCTTTGTGAATATCGAACAAACGAATATTGAAGAATGAAAACTTTTATTCATAAGTGATTTGGAAGTACACTTATACAACAATTGCTCGAGAATGTAGAGAATCTAGTGATCGAAACAAGGATTCGAATCACTTAAACATTTTCTCACTAATGCTTATGAATGTAGCAAACTCTCTATCTACACACACTATATGTAACCCTATAATTGCACTTTAATATTCTCATCTCTTTTGGTGTCACTTTGGTGCATGAAATTTGTGAAGATTGGAACCCTATTTATAGAGTTCAAAGGGTTGTATCTATCCGAATGAAGAGTCATGTCCATTGGTGAATGATTGCATCTCTTCATTGTGATTGGTTGAGAAGCTTTGATTTAATCGACAATGGATAGAAACCTTCTCATGATTGGTTGACTTCTGATAGGTGTCTTATCATTGGTAGTTGATGGCGGTTGATCATACTTATCTGGCGGTTGGTAGTTAAGAAGATAAGACCGCGATATACATGTCAAGATCATAAATCTTTGATTGGCAGACTTCTATTTTGAGGAATAACAAGTCACGACCGTGAATGATTAGCGCGACCGTGAGTTGAGTTTTTCTTCAGAATTCTCCTTGTAACTTCACCTATCTTTGACAGCTTCGATCCTAAGCTAAATCTTTAAGTTCCACGCATCTTTTTGCACCTTTTTCATACTTTTTTTCATAGAATTACACTTTTGATCATTTTACTCCCAAAATTTACCTAGTATCTGCATTTGCATAAAAAATAACTCCATACCACGTGAAATCTTTTATATGAAGTATAAAAATGACTTAAACTATAGTGTTTAGTGTATAAAATTAATATGATATTAAGTGTAATTATACACTTATTAGAAACCTTTCAAAGGAAAGGGTCAGCATGCCACTAGTACCTTGGAAATAATACATTCTGATGTATGTGATCCAATGAGTGTTAAGACACATGAGGGTTTCGTCTACTTCATAACCTTTATTGATGATTACTCGTGATATGGTTATTTGTACCTTATGAGATATAAGTTTGAATTTTTTTTATGCTTTTAAAGAATTCAAAACTGAAGTAGAGAAATAGCTTAGGAAAAGTATCAAGACCTTTTGATCCGATCGAGTCGGTGAATACTTAAGGCAGGAGTTTTAGGATTATTTTAGAGATAATGGAATTTTATCCCAATGGACACCTCCTTATACACCCCAACCCAATGGAGTCTCTGAAAGGAGAAATCGAACCCTACTCGATATGGTTCAATCCATGATGAGCCAAGTAGAACTCAGCAGATCCTTTTGGGGTTTTGCACTTAAGAGCGCAATTTATATACTAAATAGAGTGCCCTCTAAATCAGTTGATCAAACTCCATACAGGTTATGGTATGGTAAGAAACCAGGTCTTTCTCACTTAAGAGTTTGGGGATGTCCTGCATATGTTAAAAGGACAACTTTAGATAAGCTGGGTGCTAAATCTGATAGATGTCTATTTATAGGTTACTCTAAGGAGACTATAAGGTATACCTATTATGATCTTGAGGAAAAGAAAGTCCTTGTTTCCAGAAATGCTAAATTCCTCAAGAATGAGAATATACTTGCAAATGCTAGTGGGAGCATTCTTGAGTTAGGCACTCAAGTAGATCAAACAGATAGTAACTGATTATAACTACACCTGTTACACAAGATATTGTAAGCATGGAACAACCTATTATTACACTAACATTAAGTAGGTCAGGTCAGGCTCCAATCGCTCCCGAATGATATGGGTTTGTCATCACTGATGATAAACATCTCTTCCTTACGGAAGATGATGAGCCCAAGACTTACAAGGAAGCAATGGAAGGCTTAGAATCTGATAAATGGATTTCAGCCATGAGATCACAGATGAACTCCATGTACGAAAATCAAGTCTGGAACTTGGTTGATGCTCCAAGTGGGATTAAGCCCATAGGATGCAAGTGGGTTTTCAAGAAGAAAATCGACAAGGACGGTAACATAGTTACCTATAAAGAAAGGTTGGTCTCAAAAGGGTATAGTAAAATAGAAGGCATTGACTATGATGAAACCTTTTCACTGGTGGCCATGCTGAAGTCTATCAAGACACTCCTTGCCATCACCTCTCTTTACGATTATGAGATTTGGCAGATGGATGTGAAAATAGCATTCCTTAATGGGAATCTAGATAGGGATGTGTTTATGACACAACTTAATGGTTTCGCATCCAAGGATGGCTCTAAGGTATACAAGTTGTAGAAGTCCATTTATGGACTTAAGCAAGCATTAAGGAGTTGGAATATTAGGTTCGATGAGGAAATCTAAGAAATAGGTTTTGTATCAAATGCTTATGAGCCTTGTGTATATAAAAAGGCTAGTGGAGTGCAATCGTTTTCCTTGTATTATATGTCAATGACATATTATTAATAGGAAATGATATTCCTTTTCTTTAGACAGTTAAGACGTGGTTGTCAAAGAAGTTCTCCATGAAAGACCTTGGAGAAGTAGCTTTTATACTTGGTATTAAAATTTACCGAGATACATCCAAAAGGTTGCTAGGTCTTTCAAAAAGTACATACATAGATAAAGTTTTGGCTAGATTTGACCTTGAGTAGTTAAGAAAGGGTTTTCTCCCTATGTCTCACGGGATTAACCTTTCTAATTGTAGTGTCCGAGAACACAAGAAGAGAGACTATGCATGAATGGAATACCCTATTCCTCAGCGGTAGGATTCATCATGTATGTTATGGTATGCACTCGGCCTGACTTCTCACATGCATTGAGCGTCATGAGCAAATTTCAATCTGACCCAGGTGAGAAGCACTAGATGGCCGTTAAAACTATCCTCAAGTACTTATGCAGGACTAAGGATATGTTTTTAGTATATGGAGAAGCTGAGTTTTCAATCTAACAGAGATAATTATAAGTCTCAGTCAAGTTATGTGTTTATGTTTAATGGAGGGGCAGTTGTTAAGAAGAGTTTTAAAAAGGATACGACTGTCGATTCAATCATAGAAGCTAAGTGCATAGTTGCTTCAGAAGCGGTTAATGAAGCTGTCTGGCTTAAAGCATTTATTGGTGATCTCGATGTGGTATCTAACATTGTAAATCAAATAGCGGTCTATTTTCATAACAATGGGGCTATTGCTCAGGCAAAGAAACTACGGTCTCGCTAGAAAAATGGACATGTACTTAGTAAATATCATCTCATTCAAGAGATAGTAGCCAGAAAAGATATAAATTTAGAATAGGTTGTAACTGATCTGAATCTAGTGGATGGGCTAACTAAACTATTGACTCAGGTTAAGCATAACAAGCATGTTAACGAGTATGGTATGAAGTACATGGCCAATTAGCTCTAGTGCAAGTGGGAGATCGTTAGACGTGATGTATGCCGTGGAGGTAATTAGGGCGATATGTCTTTATTAGCTATAATGTACAAACAGTTTTGAATTATTAATAATAATCAAAGGTATCTGTGAGCACGAGATTTTGCACTAGCTCGCATGTTCAATGATGACTGCTTTTCAGGATATTTATCCTCGAATCACACGATTTTCGACCATCTGATGATATTCAAATAGGAGTCTTCCTCGTTGTTGAATTTAAAAGAACTTTTCAAAAATTAACTAAAAAATATAAAAATACATAAAAAAATTAAAAAATGCAATCGAAAACCGGATCCGGAGCCTGCCTCACCGATATCTGGTGAGGCACGGTTCTCCAAAGGCCTGGCAAGGTACGCCAGGGGCCTAGCGAACCTCGCCAGACGCTGGCGAGGTTCACAAAAGACCTGGCATACCTCGCCAAGTTGTCTGGCGAGTTCACTAGACTTTCTAGCAAGCTCGCCAGACCTTTGACGAGGCTCGCCAAGTAGTCTGGCGAGCTCGTCAGCTAGTTTGCCTCTTTGGCGAGCTCGCCAACAAGTTTTGGTTTTTTTGGGTTTTTTTTTCTACAAATTCGAGACTTTTTTGGATTCAAGGGGGCTTGAAAATTCAGAGAGAAAAATTCTTGCTTTCAGATAAAAAAATATACAAACAATAATTTCTTCTTTTCTTCTTTTTTTTTGGATCCCAAATTTCTTCATCTTAAAAATCAAACTTCTTCATCTTTTTTTCTTCAAATTTCGTCAGATATTCTCAGGTCTAAAACAAATTTAGAACCCGAGTCTGATTATCTTTTGGATAAATAAATACGTATTTTCCAATTAAAAAACACTAAAATTCCAAGAATTAAATGAAGTTTTTTTGGACTTTTACATCAATAATTTCACCTAAACTAAAGAACGAGGAGGACTTCCAAAGGCCGAACGGATACGCCAAAGTTGATTCATACCGCAAGGGTAAGCCTCTAAGTTCCTAAAGTTGCGAATTTCATGCTTTCATCTGCTTTCATCTTCTTCTGATTTTATTTGTGGACCTAGGAATTATTTCACTTATTATTATTGTAAATGTTGTAATATTCCTCTTCTTCATCTTTTATTTCTCTTTTTTTTTATTTTGTATGTTAGAATACCCCCACGAAGGGAATAAAATATATTCCCGAATAACAGACCTCACATTTTACCATGCGGTCATTTTCACTAATAAAATTGACCAACATACATGTAAATAAAAATGAAATATTTTTATTTAAATTAACAACATAAAATCTTCGATGTTTTAATTAGGCCACACGGGCCTCGCTAAAATCAAATCGAACATATGTGATATCCCCTGTGCTAACTTTTATGGATACAGGTTAGATGTATGTTTAGGATTTTACTTTCCTTCGGGTATTGCATATATTTTTATGGAAAATGTAATTAATAGGTTAGAGGGTGGTTGCATCCCTAGATTTTTGAAAGCCTTGTAATTTTTATTTTTCGCATTTATTTTCCGCATTTACTTACTGCTTTGTGGATGGATTATTATTCCGCTTTGTGGATGGTTTATTATTTTGCAATAAGTGAATCATGCATATAAAGTCTAAAATCGACCTAAATGCGAATATGCATAACTAAGAAATTACAATTTTCTATAGATGTAATATAATGTGATCACGTAAGAAATAAGCAACTTATCCCGGACCCAAATCTCTATGTCTTGGTGGGCCGTCCCTTGGACTTTATTCCTTATAGGACTCTAATTCCTAAAAAGAGCTAATCCAGGTGGTGACTCCACACTAAGAGATGGCGGATTCGGGTTCAAACTGATCTAAAATGTTTTCGCCCTCTCTTTTCAACCTTTTTACTGGGTCCCCGACCCGGTGCTTCTTTTTCAAACACCCCGGTGGTCCGCATCTATGAAATCGCACGCTCTCGACCCATCGCTCCGTGTCTCCCGCTCACAGTAACGACTCCACTGGGGATTTTTCTGAAACTTGTTTTTTCAAAGGTTTTAGATTTTGGATAAGTGCCGAAAATTATTGATCACATTGTTCCATTTTTTTAATTATGACATATTCATAAATAACGCATTGCAATAGAGGGGATTAGCACATAAGTCTAAGGTACCCCTATTACCGTGAAGCTCTCTCTTGTACTAATCTGCCTCCTTGAGAAAAGATAGTACTTGAGCGGGTGGAGCACTTGTTGCCATATCGCATGTACCTCCCTCGTTAGAGGCTTGGAGTGTATTTTAGCACCACAAGAACCTTCTACATCAACAACCCATTTGTAACCTTCATGTAAATAAACCGTAGGCATTTTCCCTTGGGTGTTACCCAACCACGCGATCATGCATTATATTTTCTTGCAGGTGCACTCCTTAGTATCGTCATGGTACTAAGAGGAACCAAACTTAGGATAGAGACTAGCCAAAAACCCTACACGTAGGAGTTTTATGGTTGGAAGTTTGGACGTTGCATGCTATGTGCTATGTGTATACTACTTTCAATTTGTCATTGTACAAATGTCATACTAACCACGAATTTTTATGCAGACACTTGAACGCACACACTCATGATATTAAATGTACGTATCAAACTAATATCACATACACTTAGACATAGTTGACACTATAGATTGTGTCATCTTAGGACAACATAAAACCACTTAGGGACATCACTTACCCCGTTTTTCAACGAGATGACCACTTGACATCCAGGTATTATCTTGCACATGGCAAACATACCTTCCTTTTACTACGTAATGTCCACTTGACATCCGACACTTAGCCCAAAAGGGGCAATAATATATCTTACACATCATCTTTGAGATGTTCACTCAACATCCAACTCACAACCCTTCTAGGGCAATTATACACACTAAAAGCCCAAATGGGGTAAATACCTACCCAAAACCATTTTTCCCACATTAAAGGATATCCCAGTTAATGTCCTAACCTAAGCCCACACGAGGCAAACTTACTTCAAAAGTCTTACCTTACCAGGGTATACGCCTCATACCCGAATCATTCGCCCACAC
>CATIWQ010437135.1:0-29803 GCA_949673415.1 Euphorbia schlechtendalii
GGTTTGATCAACTTTAGCTTTCACTTGCATACCTTACAACTTTGCTTTGCTTTCTACTTATACTTTCTATTTCAAAGTTTATGATATGTCTATGTGTCATAATGCATATTTCGTGCTAAGTTTTTTATGTTAATCAAGTTATATGCGTTGGCATTGATTTTAAGAGTAGTTTCGTGGTTAACAATATTGTGTATAATCATTGCATCTGTGATATAACACTGTTTAGTGAGCCAACATTTTTGGAATGGAAACTTGCTAAATGTGGCTATGTGAGAGCGACTCGTACTAAGCATAGTATTGATGTTGCCCAGGTTTTCATAATTGTCTTATCTCGTTTACGCTAGACTTAGAAAAGTTATTTCATATGTAGCTCTGCGGTGAATAATTGAACATCTGAATATCTAGAACCGAATCTGTTAGATAATCTAGTGTGTCGTAACATATTTGTTAAACTTGCATGTTTTCTCTGCTAAACTTATTCGTAGTGAAAATCTATTCATATAGAGTTTCTAGTCTATCACATCTATATTTATTCAACTTTTCATCCTAATCTTCCTACCCACAAAATCTTTAAATTATTTTTATTTTATTTACATTTAAGCTTCCCTAGTATCTTTAGATCAGGTTCCTTCCCTGTGGGTTTGATATCTTTTAAAACTACATCGCAACTGTATACTTGCAGTTATCATCATTTTTATATGTGATAAGGGGTATTGACAACACCTACATTTTATATTTGAACAAGTTTTTGGCGCAGTTGATAGCCAACTGTTCATGAGATTTTGGAACCATATTGGATTAAACTTATCAGTAGAAAAGTGGTGAACACAACCACCTTTAAAGTATTTCAAATTGTTTCTAGTCATTTTTTATTATGTTGGAATTTAACATCACACACATGGGGAAAGCGATGAATAAATAAAGGAAATCAATAAATAAAATAAATACAAGGCTTCTAACTTAAGGGGGGTAGAGTACAAACCATGGGGTAATATAAAAATGGTCCTAAATATAAATGATCTACAAATACATTTTTATTTACAATTGCGATATCCGAAGGAAAATAAACCCCTAACATACATCTAACCTAAAACTACTTACATCCACAAAGGTTAGCACGAGGTATATCACAAAATCATGGTATAGTTGGTTAACCAACAAGATGCAATTAGTAGCATAAGTAAGATTAGGGAGAACATCATGTTCATTGCTTTAAAAGTAAGGAATTCGGGTTCCACAAACGCTTTTATTGGAAAATAATTGATTTTAGACTCGATTTATTATCAAATTTTATTATTTTCGATTAAAATGGGACAAATAAGGTCATTATCAGGGAAAAATGGATTTCCTATAGTGTGGGAGCCTAAAGCAGTAATAAATGATGACAAAATAAATAAACTAAGACAAAAATACAAATCAAGGGGTCCTGGTTGGAACTGGATTAGTATCGCCTGACCGGTTAGGATTGGCCTCATAGGGGTCGGTACCACTCCAGGAGGTACCAGGTTGGTACCTGCTCAATGCGCCGGGACCCTCCTATCATAGGGCTGGTATAGTCTAAATAGGTCGATAGCGCCCTAAGGTGGGCTAGAACTTGTCTAATTGGACATGTTCCGGTCTATCCTTCATGATAGATTCGAAAGACCACAAAAACACAAAAGCTAAATCCTAAAAATTACACTTAAAGTATCTAAAAGCTCACAATCTTACCCCTTTGGCATGAAACCACACCTTTTGGAGTAAGGAACACCATAAAAAAGAGATCCTAAAGCCTTTTGCTTGATTTTTGTTCAAAAAAGGATGGAAAGTGAATTTTTGTGAGGGAATAGGAAATCTGGGAGTTAGATTTTCAATTTCTCACTCTGAAGAACTCGAAAGGAAAAGGGTTTTTTTGGAGAAAATGCCGAAAAATATGAAGTAGAGATTTTTCCTAGTTTTTCTCTAAAAACCCTTAAGTTTTTTTATAAGATTTCCCAAAGAAGTAAAAACTTCCAACCGAAAGAAAAATTAACAAAAGTCCTCTTAAAACCTAATTTTTAAGCTTATATAGAGGTAGGTAAAAATTGTAATTAAAGTGAGTTTAAAGGGTATTTTTGATAAAAGATAAAAAAATGATAAAGGAAAAAGGGGGAAAAGTGAAATTTAGAGTGGCTAGCAAGATAGTCGGAATCGACCTTGCCACTAGGGGTGTTCATCGGTTGGTTCGGTTCAATAATTGGACCAAACCAAATATATTAAAAACCGAATAGATGAAAAAATAGAAACCACACCGAAGTAGATAAGTAATAAAAATCAAACCAAATTATTCAATTTGGCTGGTTCGGTGCATTTAATTTATTTATTTTCTTTGTTACTTTTTTTTTATTTTCTTGTTAAAATATGTTTATTTTGTATAATTATCACTATCACTTTCATTACATACACAAATTAACATATATACCTAACATTTTTGAAAAATTGTAATGAAATTACTATAATCTATAATAAAAATAATAAATTAATGATTTAATTACATATTAATCACTCATCATGTTAATGTATATAATTCATAAAATAAAAAATTTGAAATATAAAAGCAATAAAATGAAATAATAGTGTTTTAAGAATAATACATACATATATTTCATGGGATTAATCTTGAATTCTGTAAGATTGGCAATAGTTCCTGAGCTTTTTAGTGAGCCAAACCATTGTTGCAAAAGTGTTCTCAACAACCATGTATCGGCTTCCTTACTCAAGAAGCTTCTAGGTAAGATAGCACACTTCATGCTAGCGATTATCTTCTTTCTCTTGGACAAGCATTGCCCCCACTAAGCATTATTCGATAACTAGAAAAAGGATAAGGGGCTTACAAGGATTTAGAAGCTTCAGAACTAGTGGATTGATGAAGTAAATCTTGATTCTCTCGAAGGCCAATTGACACTATCCATTCCAAACTATCAGTTGCTGCTTCTTCAGTAGTTTATATATTTACTCACATATGGTAGTTAATCAAGCTATGAGCTGACTAGTGTACTAAAGGGATCCAAAGAACTATCACACTTCCTTTTCTATCTTGTGAGGTAGCATGTCATGGATATACTTTATCTCATCCAAATCCATCTTAATCCCCATTGACTTACAATTTGCCCTAGGGGCTTGACAGATTTCCACCAAAGATGCACTTCTTTGGGTTGAGGTGCAGATTGTACTTCTTTATCCTTGTGAGGAAATATTCTATCATCTCATGATGCTCTTCTCTGGTTGTGGAACAAGCATGTCATCCACATAAGCTTCGACCTCCTTGTGATTCATATTGTGGAGGAAAGCCATCATGGTTGGTTAGTAAGTTGCGCTAGTGTTTTTTTCAAACCAAATGGCATTACTTATAGCAGTAGACACCCCATTCAGTTATGAAAGCTATTTTGACTTTGTCAATAATATCCATGAGAATTTGGTTATAGCTTGAAAACCCCTCCATGAAAGAGTACATTTCGGCCCTTGCAGCGCTGTCTACCAACACATAGATGTGGTGAAGTCATCCTTTAGTGATGCTTTGTTTAGACCCCAAAAATCTACATAGAACCTCACTTTCCTGTCCTTCTTAGCCATGGGGAATATGTTTACAAGTCATGTCGGATATTCAACCACCTCAAGGAGCCTGGCCTCTAGCTGCTTCGCTACTTCCACTTTAACTTTAACTGCCCATTCTGGATGTAATTGACATAGTTTCTACTTCACTTGCATGAACTTTGGATCGATCGAGAGGCAATGTTCTGCAATCTCTCTATCGATGTCAGGTAAGTCCACATAGGACTAGGCACAAGTGCTCATGTGATGCCTAACACATTTTTACTCTCTCTTTTCTCACTAGGATTTAAATAATTACATATAGACGATTCATTTGTACACAAGTTAATTTCATACCAAGACATATCATGTATGCTATAAAATGTTATGTGTAGACTCATATTAATGCATGGTACCATTAGGGAAAACATCAAACAAGTAAAGTCTACATATTACAATAAAGGTCTTACATACAATGTTTATAAAAATAGAAATTACATCAAAATAATTTCTTCTTCCTCTGTAATGGAGGATCTTCCTTGATGATGCTTGTAGTGGTAACCAAAGGAGCAGAAGAGGCATTAGATCTTCTATTGCAACATCTTCTCGGTATACTTCCATTATAGAGTAGTCAATTCGTGATTGTTTAGGTTAGTGAGCTCTCGAATCTCTAGAAGCCATTTCTGGTAGTAGACATCAATTTAGTGGTCACTTAGGGGGGAATGGACTATTGTGACAAAAGAAGTGTGCCCGCACACCTCTTAAGGATATGGTCTGGTTAATCTATGGTCCCAACTAGGGGTATGAGTGGCGCAAGAATCTTCAACCCCTAAAAAATCAAAATTTAGAATTATATAGTGGTTGGTAAAAATTGTAAATAAGTGAAGGGTAAAGGGTATTTTTGAGAAAGGAAAAAATAAAATAAGGGCAAAAGGGTAAAATTAATTTTAGAGCAGGCTATAAGATAGCCGAAACTAGCCTTGCCACCTAGGCAAGGTCGAGACAGACCCAACTGTTTGGTACCGGCCTTATTGAGGCTAGTACAGTTCTCAAGGGGACCAGCACCTGCCCAGTCTAGGCCGGTTCAACCGGGATGGACAGTTTCTAAGGGGTTTTCTTATTTTATGATTTTTTAACTATTTATTTTCATGTTTTTATGGTTTTTGGGATAGTTTTGATTTGGTTTTTCATGGTTTTGGCTTCTAAAAGACCCAAAGATCTCCTTCTAATGTCTCGTAACCTCAAAGGGGATCAGTAGAAAAAGAGAGAGAAGTGAAAATATTTTTTATTATCACTTCGAGAGAGGGACCATGAATCCCATGCTCACAACTATCCTTTTCGGATTTTCAGCCTATCTTCTTTTTTCCTTCTCTATTTTTTTCTTTGTTTATATGCAAATGCATTACTTGCTTTGTTTTCAAAACAGCACACATATATGCATTTATTAATATACACATAAGGATTCAGTAATAATGACATTTCAATGAATGAAATTAACCAGGGTACAAAAGCATCCAATGATTTAACCCTTGTTTACTTAGATTAGAAAAATTCATTGTTGTCCATGTCTATTACCTTGAGCCTTTGCTAAAGATCTTCTTAATCATGAACAAAACTTCCCAATTAGGTCTAAACTTCCCTTTAGCATTAACATAGGAGGGTTTCAGCTACTTTAAGACCAAGTTCATCGCTTTCACGGGCTGCCTTTGATGCTTGACCTTGCTATTGTAAGTTATCACCATGTGTTGTTGATACATCTGAAGGTGATCAAGGTCATTCAAGAAATTCTCATCGATCATTTGCAACTGCTCAAATTTGGCTTTTGCCTAATCCGACTCTTTCAAACTATCTTCCATGGCCACCCTTAAAGATTTGACCTCGATTTCCAGTGGGAGAACTGCTTCCATCTCATAGACTAATGAGAAAGGAGTCAGATCTATTAGAGTGCACACACTAGTTCTGTACCCCCAAAGCAAGAATAAAAGCTTATCTTCCCAATCAAAGTAAGTAGTCATCATCTTGGATAAGATTTTTTTGATTGATTTATTTATTGCTTCCACTACTCTGTTGGCCATGAGGTCTATAAGAAGAAGAGTGATGACCCTAGATGTCATATTTCTCAATGAGATAGATAGTTAACCCTTAGAACTGAACCCCCATTATCGGATACAATGTGGCTAGGCATCCCATAGCACGTAAATATATGCTTTTCAATGAACTTGGCCATTTTCTTGGCGGTTATATTGGTGAAAGATTCAGCCTCCACCCACTTTGAAAGTAGTTAACCATCACAATGATATATTGATGCCCATTAGTGGAAGAAGGTAAAATCTCTCTAATGATATCAATCCCGATCAGACCAATACCAGCACCTTTGGGGTCGGTCCCAACAGGTTAGGCAGTTATTGGATCGGTACTTGTTGGGATCCCCCTGTTTTTTATGCCTAGTTAATTAATTTTTTCATCTTCAATTCTTGTTTTAAGATCCCACACAACGGGAATTCCATTTTCCCTCGATAACAGACCATGAGTCTAAAATCAATTATTTTCGAATAAAAGTGTGCCAGGAACCCTAATTCCCTAGTTTTAATGCCATAAACACACGATTCACCCTAATCTAATTTATGCTACTAATTACTTCTTGTTTGGTTAACTAACTATGCATGATGTTGTGATTTACCTCGTGGTAACCTTTGTGGATGCAAGTAGTTTAGATTAGATGTATGTTAGGGGTTTATTTTCCTTCGGGTGTTGCAACTGTAAAAGAAATGTATTTGTTGAACATTTATATTTAGGACCATTTGTATATTACCCCATGGTTTGTATTATTATTTACCCTACCCCTCTTAGGTTATAAGCCTTGTATTTATATTATTTATCGCTTTTTGTTTTTTATTTATCGCTTTATTTACAGCTTTTCGCACATGTTTGATGTTAAAAGCTGACATAATAAAAAATGACTAGTCAATAATCAAAATATCTTAAAGGTAGTAACTTGAATTTAATTAGAACTCAAATAACCATGGAGTAGGTAACTCATCCGGTCCCAAATCTCTTTACTAGGTGACATTTAGGCTTAACGGATCTACATTGTATCGAATTTCCAGGAAGAGCTGATCAGGTGGAGGCTTCATAATGTAGGCAAGAGGTTTTGGACTTGAGTCTTTCCAAAACATTTTTTTCCTGTTCTTTCTTCGTTAAACACCCCACACCCCATCTTACAGGACAGGCACCTCCCACCACTACATGTGTCTAAAACATCATCCGCTCACTAGAACATAACCTCTTCTTGACTACTTAAGTTTAAATCTAGCTAAAACCTTGTCTATATATGTACTTTGAGAAAGACATAGCATCCTTCTGGATCTATCATTGTAAATTTTTATATCAAGTATAAAAGCTACTTCTCCAAGGTCATTCATGGAGAACTTCTTTGACAACCATGACATAATTATTTGAAGAAAAGGAACATCGTTTCTTATTAATAATATGTCATCGACATAAAATAGAAGGAAAAAGACTACACTTTCACTAACCTTCTTATATACATAGGGCTTATTAGCGTTTGGCACAAAATCAATTTATTGGATTGTCTTGTCAAACCTGATATTCCAACTCCTAGATGCTTTCTTAAGTCCATAAATGGACCTTTGTAACTTACATACCTTCAAGCCATCCTAAGATATAAATCCTTCATGTTTTATCATAAATAAATCCCTATCGAGGTTTCCATTAAGGAACGCGATTTTCACATCTAAATGCCATATCTTATAATCAATATGAGCAATGATGACAAGGAGTATTCTGATGGACTTTAGCATTACCATATCAAGGGATGATAAGGGATCTGTTGATTTCTACTTGGCTCATCATGAACTGAACCATATCAAATAGGGTTTAATTCCTCCTTTCTGACACTACATTGTGTTGGGTGTATAAGGAGGAGTTTATTAGCATAAAATACCATTATCCCTTAGATAATCCTGAAACTCATGGCTCATGTATTCACCACCTCAATTAGATCGAAGGGTCTTGATACTTTTTCCAAGTTGTTTCTCTACTCTTGGTATGAATCATTTGAATTTCTCTAAACTTTTAGGCTTGTGCTTCATAAGGTACAAATAACTATATTATGAGTAATAATCTTCAAAGGTTATGAAGTAGACAAAACCATCAAGTTTCTTAACACTCATTGGACCACATACATCGGCGTTTATTATTTCCAAAGTACTTGTTTCACCCTGACCCTTTCCTTAGAAAGGTTTGTTTGTCACCTTCCCTTTTAAGCAATATTCATGCACCACATAGGATTCCCATTCCATTCAGCCCATGTCACCACATTTGTGTAACATAGTTAAGCAAGTCTCATTTATATGGCCTAGATGACAATGCTACAAGAATGAAGATTTCTCATCATCTAATTTCCATTTCTTAGCAATATTCATATTTATAATCTCAATTTTAGTATCCATAACATAAATGCCATTTAAACATATTCCTTGAGCATAAAGAACATTATTGCATTGAATTTGACATTTCTTAATGGAAAAAAAATTCCAAATTCCCCTATTTCTAAACATGCAATAGAAATAATATTCTTAGTAACGACATGATTGTAATAGCAACTGTTCAAATCTAAAACTAGGCCTCTCGGAAAACAAAGGCTATATGTCCCTACAGCAGTTGCAGCAACCCGTACTCCATTTCTAACTCTTAGGTTCATTTCCCTCTTTGCCAGCCTCCTAATATTCTGCAACCCTTGCAGATAAGTACACATATGAGCACCATAACTAGTATCCATTACCTATGTAGATTCATAAGGAACTATAGAGAAACTATCTATCATGAATAAAACAATAAGTTTATGTATCACTTTGCTTCTTCTTCTTCTTCACTAGTTTAGAAATTTGAGCTTCTAACTCGCATTTCATTTCGGCATTTTTCATGAGTCTCCTCTTGACTTTGGAACATTCTTGAATTCCTTATCTTTAGGTCCTCAACAATGACATGATTTTGAAGTTTATTTCTAAATTGAATATTAGAACGTTCCAATAAGTCTACCATCTAGGTAAAATTATAGTAAACCCCGATGCCATAGAAATCTATTATGAAACCATTATACCTATTGTGTAGACCTATCAATACAATCTTTTTGAAGGCTTCTTGTTCATAAGTAATTCCCAACTTTTCAACTGTTTGGAATTATCATAAACAATCATGGAAAACACAACCGCTAAGGTGTCAAATCCTAGACTTGTAGATAACATGAATCTCTCTGGTCATCTATCATAAAAAGCTGCACAAGTATAGACTCTAAGTCCATGTCTTTGCATAGATCTTTGTACTTTGTGAAGCATTAAAATGACCATAAAATTCTTTACTAACTCAGAGTCCTTTTTATGCTTTACATATTCACCTATTTGGTAAATGAAAGGTTCTTCTCCAGGGAGTTCGGGATACGGAATATCCTATACTTAATCCAAATAAATACATTGCAGAATCTTTGTCACAATCTCAAACCACTCATGAAAATTACTTCCTTTAAAATTTTTGTTGTTAGACGGACCCTAATTTGTGTTAGTGTTTATTGTTTAACCTAGATATAAGATATAAATTATGTAGACATTAGTATATGTACTTGCATTTAATATAAGGTCTTTAGTTAAACCCATCTTTCCTATAATTTTTATCGACATTCACATACCCACTTTTATTGAATTCAGGATACATGGTTGAACCAATTTCCTTAGTCAGTAGCATCTATAACTCATCTAAGGTGGCCCTCACTATAGTAACAACAGACAGCCATGGTTGGAACCCATCCATTTTCATTCCATGCAATTACTAATCCATTTGAGTTCTCTTTCTTGAGACATGTGTACTCAATTGTACATATCCTCAAATGCATCTCCAATTTGGCATTAGCTCCAATGATATGGAAACTAACCAAGTTCGATTAAGGGTTTGACCCCATCTAGTCTCATGGTCAATCACATGTTAAAGGAAGGCATGTTGCATATGTTCTTACATCCATTATTAAGGTTCAAATCATGGACTTATGATAGGAAGACTATTATTGCCTTAATATTGTTAAAGGGATTTCATGTACAAATTAGGATGAGTTACCTACTTCGTCATTATTTGAGTTTTAATTACATACAAGCAGCCACCTTTAAATTGTTTCAAATTATTTCTAATCATTTTCGATTATGTTAGAATTTAACATCACACACATGTGGAAAGCGGTAAATAATTAAAGGAAATAAATAAATAAAATAAATACAAGGCTTCTAACTTAAGGTGGGAAGGTACAAACCATGGGGTAATATACAAATGGTCCTAAATACAAATGATCTACAAATACATTTTTATTTACAATTGCGATACTTGAAGGAAAATAAAACCCTAACATACATCTAACCTAAAACTACTTGCATCCACAAAGGTTAGCATGAGGTACATCACAACATCATGGTATAGTTAGTTAACCAAATAAGATGCAATTAGTAGCATAAGTTAGATTAGGGTGAACATCATATTTATTACTTTAATAGTGGGGAATTCGGGTTCCCCACGTGCTTTTATTGGAAAATAATTGATTTTAGATTTGATTTATTATCAAATTTTATTATTCTGGATTAAAATGACATAAATAAGATCAGTTATCAGGGAAAAATGGATGTCCCATAGTGTGGGAGCCTAAAACAGCAATAAATGACAAGAAAAATAAATAAACTAAGATAAAAATACAAAACAAGGGGTCCTTACAAAAACCGGATCAATACCCGCCTGACCGGTCAGAACCAGCCTCATAGGGGTTGGTACCGGTCTCAGAGGTATCATGTCAGTACCTTCTTGATGGGCCGAGACCCTCCTATCATAGGGCCGGTACCATCTAAATAGGTCGATAGTGCCTTATGGCAGGCAGGAACTTGTCTAACTGGATATGTTTCGGTCTATCCTTCATGACAAATCCGAAAGACCAAAAAAACACAAAAACTAAATCTTAAAAATTATGATTAGAGTCTCTAAAAGCTCCCAATCTTACCCCTCTAGTGTGAATCCACAACTTTTGGAGAAAGAAACGTGACAAAAAAAGTAATCCTGAAGCTTTTTGCTTGATTTTTGTTCAAAAAAGGATGGAAAGTGAATTTTTGTGAGGGAATAGGAAATCTGGGAGTTAGATTTTCAATTTCTCACTTTGAAGAACTTGAAAGGAAAAGTGAATTTTTGGAGAATATGTCAAAAAAATTGGAAGTAGAGATTTTTACCTACTTTTTCTCTAAAAAAACCTAAAGTTTTTATCTCTAAGATTTTGCAAAGAAGTAAAAGCTTCCAACCAAAAGAAAAAGTAACAAAAGTCCTCCCAAAACCTAATTTTTAAGCTTATATAGAGGTAGGTAAAAACTGTAATTAAAGTGAGGTTAAATGGTATTTTTGAGAAAAGATAAAAAAATAAAAAGGAAAAAGGGGAAAAATGGAAACTTATAGTGGCTGGCAAGACAGCTGGAACTGGCCTTGCCACTAGGGGTGTTCATCGGTTGGTTTAGTTCAATAATTGGACTAAATAAAATTCATCGAAAACCAAATAAATGAAAAATAGAAACAAAATCGAAGTAGATAAGTAACTAAAATCAAACCGAATTATTCAATTTGGTTGGTTTCGTGCATTTAACCGTTTTATTTTCTTTGTTACTTTTTTCATTTTCTTGTTAAAATATATTTATTTTGTATATAATTATCACTATCACTTTCATTCCATACATAAATTAACATATATACCTAACATTTTTCGAAAAATTGTTATAAAATTACTATAATCTATAATAAAAGTAATTAAATAAATGATATAATTATATATTATTCACTCATCATGTTAATGTATATAATTAATAAAATAAAAAAGCAATAACATGAAATAATAGTGTTTTAAGAACAATATATACAGATATTTCATGGGATCAATCTTAGCCACGGCTTGAATTCTGTAAGACTAGCAATAGTGCCTGAGCTTCTTAGTGAGCCAGACCATTGTTGCACAAGTGCTCTCAACAACCATGTATCAGCTTCCATACTCAAGAAGATTCTTGCTAAGATAGTACACTGCATGCTCGCGCTTATCTTCTTTCTCTTGGATAAGTATTTCCCCTACTAAGCTTTCTTCGATAACCAGATAAAGGATAAGGGGCCTACATGGATTTAAAAGCTTCATAACTAGTGGATTGATCAAGTAACTCTTAATTCTCTCGAAGGCCAACTGACTCTATTCATTCTAGACTATCAGTTGCTGCTTCTTCAGTAGTTTATATATTTACTCACATATGGTAGATAATCAAGCTATGAGCCAACTGACTTACTAAAGGAATCCAAAGAACAATCTAACTTCCTTTTCAATCTTGGGAGTTGGCACGTCGCAAATAGATTTTATCTCACCCAGATTCATCTCAATCCCCCTTTGACTCATAATATGCCCTAGCTGCTTACTAGATTTCACACTAAAGATGCACTTCTTTGGATTGAGGTGCAGATTATACTTCTTTATCCTTGTGAGAAAATGATCTAACATCTCATGATGCTCCTCTATGGTTGCGGCTTAACAAGCATGTCATCCACATAAACTTCGACCTCCTTATGAATCATATTGTGGAGCAAAGCCATCATGGTAGTTTAGTAAGTTGGGCTAGTGTTTTTTTCAAACCAAATGGCATCACATTGTAGTAGTAGACACCCCATTCAGTTATGAAAGCTGTTTTGACTTTGTCAACAATATCCATGAGAATTTGGTTACAGCTTGAAAACCCCTCCATGAAAGAGTACATTGTGGCCCTTGCAGCGTAGTCTACCAACACATCGATGTGAGGTAACGTGAAGTCATCCTTTAGTGATGCTTTGTTTAGACCCTAGAAATCCACATAGACCCTCACTTTCCTATCCTTCTTAACCATGAGGATGATGTTTTCAAGTCATGTCAGATATTCAACTACCTCAAGGAGCTTTGCCTCCAACTGCTTTGCTACTTCCACATTAACTTTAACAGCTCATTCTGACGCAATTGACATAGTTTCTACTTCACTTTCTTGAACTTTGGATTAATCGAGATGCGATGTTCTACAATTTCTCTATCGATGTCAAGCATGTCCTCCTAGAACCAGTTAAAAGAGCTCATGTGATGTTTAACACATTTTTAATCTCTCTTTTTTCACCAGGGTTTAAATAATTGCATATAGACGATTCATTTATACACAAGTTTATTCATGAAAAGATGTATCTTGTATGCTACAAAATGTTATGTGTAGACTGATATAAAATGTTATGTATTGATTTATATGTATCAAGTAAAGTAAAGTCTACATATTGCAATAAAGGTCTTACATACAAAGTTTATAAAAAATAGAAATTACATTAAAATAATTTCTTCTTAGTCCACAAATGGAGGGTCTTCCATGGTGATGGCAGTAGTGAAAGCCAAAGGAGTAGAAGAGGCATTAGATCTTCTATTGCAACATCCTCTCAGTATGCTTCCATTATAGAGTAGTCAATTTGCGATTGTTTGGGTTAGTGAGCTCTCGAATCTCCTGAAGCCATTTTTAGTAGTAGACGTCAATCTTAGTGGTCTCTTGATGGGCATGGTCTATTATGATGAAAGAAGTGTGTCGGGCCCATCTCTTGAGGATATAGTCAGGTTAATCTATGGTCGTAACTAGGGGTATGAGTGGGGTAAGAATCTTTAACCCCTAAAAAATCTAATTTTAGACTTATATAATGGTTGTTAAAAATTGTAAATAAGTGAAGGGTAAAGGGTATTTTTGAGAAAGGAAAAATTAAATAAGGGTAAAAGGGTAAATTAATTTTAGAGTGGGCTACAAGATAACTAGAACTGGCCTAACTTAGCCTTCTGTCAGGTCAAGACCGGCCTTATTGAGGCCGGTACAGGTGTCAAGAGGATTGACACCTGCCTTATCCGGGCCGGATCGACCAGGATGGACGGTTTTCTACTGGTTTTTCTAATTTTAAGATTTTTAATGGTTTTTTTATTGTTTTTATGGTTTTTGGGCTAATTTTAGACTGGTTTTGCATGGTTTTGGCTTCCAAAAGACACAAGGATCTCCTTTGAATGTCTCGTAACCTTAAAGGGGATTAGTAGAACAAGTGAGAGAAGTGAACATATTTTTCATCATCACTTCGCGAGAGGGACCATGAATCCCATGCTCACAACTGTCCTTTTCGGATTTTCATCCTATATTCTTTTTTCATTCTCTCTTTTTTTCTTTGTTTATATGCAAATGTGTTACTTGCTTTATTTTCAAAACATCACAAATATATGCATTTAAAACATACATGTAACGATTCAACAATAATGACATTTCAATTAATGAAATTAACCAGGGTACAAAAAAAGTATCAAATGATTTAAACTCTGATTAATTAGATTCGCAAAAATAATTATCATCCATGTCCATTACCTTGAGGACTCCTTTGCTAAGGATCTTCTTTATCATGAATGAAACTTCCCAATTAGGCCCGTACTTCCCTCTACCATCGAAATTGGAGGGTTTCAGCTACTTTAAGACCAAGTCCACCGCTTTCACAAGCTGCCTCTGATGCTTGACCTTGCCATAATAAGCTCTCACCATGCATTGCTAATACATCTGAAGGTGATAAAGGTCCTTCAAGCGATGCTCATCGATCATGTGAACCTGCTCAAATTTGGCTTTTGCCTAATCCGACTCTTTCAACCTGGCTTCCATGGCTACCCTTAAGTATCTGACCTTAGTTTCCAGTGGGAGATCCGCTTCCATCTCATAGACTAATGAGAAAGGAGTTAGATCTATTAGAGTGCGCACATTAGTTCTGTACTCCCAAAGAGTGAATAGAGGCTTATCTGTCTAATCACTGTAAGTAGTCACCATCTTGGGCAAGATTTTTTCAATTGATTTGCTCATTGCTTCCACTACTCTATTGGCTTGAGGTCTATAAGAAGAAGAGCAATGATGCTCGATGTCATATTTCTCAATGAGATTAGCAGTTAACCCTTGGAACTAAACCCCATTATTGGACACAATGTGGTGACGCATCCCATACCACGCAAAGATATGCTTTTTAATGAACTTGGCCATTTTCATGTTGGTTATATTGGTGAAAGATTCAGCCTCCACCCACTTTGAAAAGTAGTCAACTGCCACATCGATATACCGATGCCCATTAGTGGAAGAAGGTTAGATCTCTCTAATGATATTAATACCGATCGGACTAGTACCGGCCCCTATGGGGTTGGTCCCAACCGATTAGGTAGGTACCGGATTGGGACCCCCCTATTTTTTTTTATAACCCTAGTTTATTAATTTTTTCATCGTCAATTACTGTTTTAAGCTTTCACACAATGGGAATTCCATTTTTCCTAGATAAATGACCACGAGTCTAAAATCAATTATTTTCGAATAAAAGTGCATAGGGAACCCTAATTCCCCAGTTTTAATGCCATAAATACACGATTCATTGTAATCTAACTTATGCTACACATTGCTTCTTGTTTGGTTAACTAACTATGCATGATGTTTTGATATACCTCGTGTTAACCTTTGTGAATGAAAATAGTTTAGGTTAGATGTATGTTAGGGATTTATTTTCCTTCGGGTATTGCAATTGTAAATGAAATGTATTTGTGGATCCTTTATATTTAGGACCATTTGTATATTACTCCATGGTTTGTATCATTATTTACCCTACCCCACTTAGGTTAGAAGCCTTGTATCTATATTTTTTATCGCTTTTTGTTATTTATTTATCGCTTTATTTATAGCTTTCTTCATGTGTGTGATGTTAAAAGCCGACATAATAAAAAATGACTAGTAAATAGACCAGATATCTCAAAGGTAGTAACTTGAATTTAATTAGAACTCAAATAATAATGAAGTAATTCACTTATCCAGTCCCAAAAACAACGTGGCGTTTAGGCTTAACGGATCTAGGTTGTATCTAATTCCCCAGAAGAGCTGATCTTGATGGCGGCTTGGTAATGTAGGCGAGAGGTTTAGGCCTCGAGTCTTTCTAAAATATTTTTTTTCCTTTTCTTTCTTTGTTAAAACCCTCACACCCCATCTCACAGGGTCCGTGCCTCCCACCGGCCCGTGTGTCTAAAACATCTTCTGCTCATGAGAAGATAACCTCTTATTGACTACTCAAGTTTAAATATAGCTAAAACCTTGTCTATGTATGTACTTTGAGAAAGACCTAGCATTTTTCTAGATCTATCACTGTAAATTTTTATACCAAGCATAAAGGCTGCTTCTCCAAGGTCATTCAAGGAGAACTTCTTTAACAACTATGGCTTAAATATTTGAAGAAAAGGAACATCGTTTCCTATTAATAACATGTCAACGACATATAAAATAAGGAAAAAGACTACACTCCCACTAACCATCTTATATACATAGGGCTTATTAGAGTTTGACACAGAATCAATTTATTGGATTGTTTCGTCAAACCTAATATTCCAACTCCTAGATGCTTGCTTAAGTCCATAAATGGATTTTTGCAACTTACACACCTTCAAACCATCCTGAGATGAAAAACCTTCATGTTGTATCATATATACATCCCTATCAAAGTTTCCATTAAGGAACTTAGTTTTCAAATCCAAATGCCAAATCTTATAATCAACATGAGCAATGATGATAAGGAGTATTCTAATAGACTGTAGCATTGCCACTGGTGAAAATGTTTCATCATAGTCAATACCTTATTCAAACTATAACCCTTTCCAACTAGCCTTACTTATAGGTAATTACATTACCATCCATGTCACTTTTATTTTTGAAAACCCACTGCATCATATAGGCTTAATCCTAATTGAAGAATCAACCAAGTTCCAAACTTGATATTTGTACATGGAGTCCATATTTGACTTCATTGTTACAAACCATTTATCAGACTCTAAGCCTTCCATTGCTTTGTTGTAAGTCTTAGGCTTGTCATCTTTGATTAGAAAGATATGCTTACCAAGAGTGACGAAGTAGCCATATCTTTCAGGAACGATTAGAGCCGTTCTTATCCTACACAATGCGGTGTTATAATAGGTTGTTCCATGCTTACACTTTCTTATATAATAGGTGTAGGATAAATAGATTTATTATATATTTGATCTTCTTGAGCACCTAGCTCAAGATTGCTCCCACTAGCTTATGCAAGTATGTGTTCCTTCTCGAGGAACTAAGCATTCTTAGAAATAAGTAGCTTTTGTTCATTGGGATCATGAAAGGTGTAACATATAGTCTCCTTAGGGTAACCTACAAACAAAGACCTATCAGACTTAATGCCAAGCCTATCTGAGTTATTCCTTTTAATATAAGTAAGACATCCCCAAACTCTCAAGTGAGATAGAGTTGGTTCCTTACCACACCATTTTTCGTATAGTGTTTGATCAACTGATTTTGAGGGCACTCAATTTAAAATATAAACTACGCTCTCAAGTGCATAACCCTAAAGGGTTCTGTTGATTTCTACTTGGCTCATCATGAACCGAACCATATCAAGTAGGGTTTTATTCCTCCTTTCTGACAATACATTGGAGGAGTTTATTAGCATAAACTACCATTATCACTTAGATAATCCTGAAACTCTTGGCTCATGTATTCACCTCCTCGATTTGATCAAAGGGTCTTGATACTTTTTCCAAGTTGTTTCTGTACTCTGGTTATGAATCATTTGAATTTCTCAAAACTTTCAAGCTTGTGCCTCAAAAGGTATAAATTACCATATTGTGAGTAATAATTGTCAAAGGTTATGAAGTGGACAAAACCTTCAAGTTTCTTAACACTCATTAGACCACATACATCGGAGTTTATTATTTCCAAAGTACTTGTTTCACCTTGACCCTTTCCTTTGAAAGGTTTGTTTGTCACCTTCCCTTTTAAACAATGTTCGTGCACCACATAGGATTCCCATTCCATAGAGCCCATGTCACCACATTTGTGTAACTTAGTTAAGCAAGTCGCATTTATATGGCCTAGATAACAATGCTACAAGTATGAAGATTTCTCATCATCTAATTTCCATTTCTTAGTAATATTCATATTTAGAATCTCAATTTTAGTATCCATAACATAAATGCCATTTAAACATATTCCTTAAGCATAAAGAACATGATCGCGTTGAATTTGACATTTATTATTGGAAAATAAAATTCCAAATTCCTCTATTTCTAAACATGCAATAGAAATAATATTCTTAGTAACGGCATGAATTTAATATCAATTATTCAAATCTAAAACTAGGCCTCTCGGAAAACAAAGGCTATATGTCCCTACAGTTGTTGCAGCAATCCATACTCCATTTCCAACTCTTAGATCCATTTCCCTCTTTGCCAGCCTCCTACTATTCCATAACCATTGCACATAAGTACATATAGGAGTACCATAACCAGTATCCATTACCTATGTAGATTCATAAGGAACTGTCGAGAAACTATCTATCATGAAAAAACCTGAAGTACATGTATCACTTGTCTTCTTTTTCTTCACTTTTCAGAAATTTGAGCTTTTAACTCTCATTTCTTTTCGGCATTTTTTATGAGTCTCCTCTTGACTTTGGAACATCCTTATATTCCTTAACTTTTGGTCCTCAGTAACGAGATGATTTTGAAGTTTATTTCTAAACTTATAATGTTCCAATAAGTCTACCATCTTGGAAAAATTATAGTAATCCCCGATGCCATAGAAATCTATTATGAAACCATTATACCTATTGGGTAGAGCTATCAATACAATCTTTTTGAAGGCTTCTTCATCATAAGTAATTCCCAACTTTTCAACCGTTTCTGAATTATCATAAACAATCATGGAAAACTCGACCACTAAGGTGTCATCTCCTGGACTTGTAGACAACATGAATCTCTCTAGTTCTCCTATCATAACAAGTTGCATAAGTATAGACTCTAAGTCCATGTCTTTGCATAGATCCTTGTACTTTGTGAAGCATTACATTGACCATAAAATTCTTTACAAACTCAGAGTCCTTTTTATACATCACATATTAATCTATCTGGTAAATGAAAGGATCTTCTACAAGGAGTTTAGGATACGGATCATCCTATACATAATCCAAATAAAGACATTGCAGAATCTTTGTCACAATCTCAAACCACTCATGAAAATTATCTCGATTAAAATTTTTGTTTTTTGAAGGACACTAATCTATGTTAGTGTTCATTATCTAACCTAGATATAAGTTTGAAATTGTTTAGACATTAGTATATGTACATGCATTTAATATAAGGTCTTTAGTTAAACCCATCTTTCCTACATTTTTTATCGACATTCACATAGCCACTTTTATTGAATTCGAGATACATGGTTGAACCAATTTCCTTAGTAGGTAGCATCTATAACTCATCTAAGGTGGCCCTCACTATAGCAAGTCAAGCAACAACAAACAACCATGGTTGGAACCCATCCATTTTCATTCCATACAATTACTAATCCATTTGAGTTATCTTTCTCGAGACATGTGTAGTCAATTGTACATCTCCTCAAATGCATCTCCAATTCGGCATTACCTCCAAAGATATGGATAACTAACCTAGTTTGGTTAAGGCTTTAACCCCATCTAGTCTCATGGTCAATTACATGTAAAGGGAAGGCATTTTGTACATGTTCTTACATCCATTAATAAGGTTCATATCATAAACTTATGATAGGAAGACTATTTATTGCCTTAATATTGTTATAGGGATTTCATTGGTGTAGCTAGTCTTGCCTTAGTATAAGACTTAATGATGGATATGATTATGATGATTATAATTCTAGGCTATTGGGAATTATAAATCTAATGGACCATGCTCAAGACTTTTACATCATAATCATTCTATTGTGCCACGACTCAACATAGCATGCAACACAAACAAGGTAAATATTTAAGTTCTTGCACCTATGTTTATAAGTTTAAATTTAACAATTAAACTATGGCTATGAAACCATAAATGGAATCCAATTCCCATACTAGAAATCGATTAATTCATAAAAGTCCCTTTGGTATGCTAAACATAATACCAATGGAGATTTCCAAGTGAATGAGCACCCAAGTTCAATCCTTGCCAAAATAACCACGAGTACTTCAATTCGATAAACCATGGAAAATTATGATTTAAAGATTTCATTCTTTTAATTGAGTGAAGTAATGGAGGACCCTCTATTTAAAGCATTAACATGTGTACTAAATTTTTTTTAATTTTATGATAATCCCATAGAATAAGTTTGAGGAAAACCTTAATATAGTTATCACAACATTTTCCATAATAGGAATTGAAACCTAAGTCATGCATAGCATACTTTAATCAATTTAGAGAAGATAATATTTCAGTATTTTATAATCAATCATCCATATCATAAGGCATACTCTAATACTACTGCTAGTTTATCTATATAGGAAATGAACATTCAAACTAGCATGACAGAAAATGAATATTTAACATGACATGATTGATATAATCTTAATTAAAATGTTCCATAGATGCATTAGGTTTACAAACTCTTAAGTATAAAGCATTACCAGTTGATATGTGTCTTTCCCTTGCTGTAGTAAGGTGGTCCCTTAGATTAGTTGGACAAAATCCCTTTAGCACTAACCTCTAAAATAGGACAATCTCTATGACTAGTCTACAATAACCCCATTAATCAAAACCTTCTTAAGAGGGAGAACTTGTTAGTTAACAAGTGGTTACTTGACCGCTCATAGACCAACCCAAAAATAACAATGAATGATCTTTTCCAAAATATGAATAAGCCTTCAAAAGAATTTCACAAAAAAAGAGAAACTCTAGGAGGATCTCGAAACAACTCAAAAGAGAGAAGTCAAGTTTAGAAAAGAAAGGCTGAATTGAAGTACTTTAAAAGAGGAGGATAAGGCTCCTTTATATAGGGAGAAAGGGATAAAAATACTCATATATAAGCAATGTGAGATGGGGAATTCCCCATCCTAGAGGAGGGTCACTATGCGAAGCTCTAAGCTTCATGGGTTTGACCCATGCACACAGCCCACTTCGGTGGGTTGTGTGACACACAAAGTAAGCTTGTTTAGGCTTGCCTTATCCCCAAGCCCGACTTGTAGTGTTGTTGGTGGGCTTTCACTCCAGGCCCATTCAAGTGATGCATTGCATTTCTTGTGGGCCTATAACTACCAGCATGTGCTAACATTGACTAGTAGTGTCTAGCAATGCTAGTAGCCTAGTAGCACACCCAATCCTAATGTGGAAGCCACACAAGCTCTCCTATAAACAACATGTGTTTGCGGCACCCACTTATAATGGGTAAAAACCCTTGCTACACATATCAGCATATTTATCTGTAATCCCTCTTTCAAAATGATTAACTAGTCCGATTATTTAATGGTTAAACCAAATGAACTTGACTACCCTTTGATTCTTGATATACACCCCATTTACAAATTATTTATTTGATCCAATGAAGGCCCAATGTGTGTGACCTTATAGAATCCCAAAGTATAGAGCCGCTAGAGGTTAACCTAAACTTGGCTTCCCATTCAAGAGCCTTTAGGCTTAGGGTTCTAAACTAATATGGAACCTGATAACTCTAGATGATCAAATGGGTTTTCTATCAAAGGCATATGATCCCTCGATACAAGGTCTGCCACGTGCTGGTTACTTGATCCGGTTCTGTAGTAGTAACCAATACAATACACTCCTTCCATTATGTTAAGTACCATCCAGTTTGTTGAGCTCGGATAAAGTGTTAGCTCATGTAATAGTCATAGCTATCCCCGAAGTTAGACTAATTCATGAAGAACACCTCTCTCCTTTATGTATTGAGATTGACTAGAAACTCGCTCTATCATACTATAATCAAAGGTTTATGAGTGTGTTATTTCCATAAGAGGCCTGAAAATACAACTCCCATTATATAATGGATCCCATTTAGAATACTCGGCTTACCAACGAACTGTTATCACTATACCCATAATCATCTATATCATCCTAATAACATTGTATGCATGAATATGGCCCAAAGTTTAGCAACTTCTGAACAATGTAACCTGTATCTCAGGTTTGAGGATAGTCATAATTCTATTACAATAAAATGTGACACAAACACATTTATATAGATAATTTTGAGTATTTGTCTTATAGAAGCATCCTATGTATTACTCAAATACGTTCAGGTATTAAGTCAAGGTACCACCTTCAACTCGTGAGATCGATTGCTTATATCTAATTCAAGGAGTAAGCCTAGACATGCTAGTTTGTCTGCTTCATTAATGTCTAGTCTCAATTAAACTATGATAAGGGATATTTAGATTTTTCCATAATTACACGTATGTGTAGTTATCACTCTACATAGCTCTCTCTACGTCCTTGCACTTTCACGCTATGAAATAGTCATGGACTTAATTTTATCACATCAACGAATATATATATATAGATATATATAATAACATATATATATATATATATATATATATATATATATATATATATATATATATATATATACACACACACACACACAATGATGATAAGATACATAAATGGAGAAGATCATCGATATATAACAAAGGTGCCTTATTCTTTATAACAATAATTCAAAACTATTTGTGCATTAGTGACTAATAAAGATATATCACCCTAATTTCTTCTAGGGCATACATCATGTCTGACACTATCTTCATCTTTTCTTTGTATTTGCAAATGAAGTGTTGGTTCTATAGATGGCTTGTAAAGAACCACAGAGGGGGAGTGAATGCAAATCTTGGTTACTTTTAAAATTTTGTTTCGCCAAGTTGAGTTTTTATATGCATGATGAGTTACGATATAAAAATAGAGTAAATTGCTCAGCTTTGCTGGAATAGTTTATCAACAATCCACTGCTGAGTGCTCGACTCAGCAAAGATTTTTTGTTCAAGTAAAATGAATAACAAAATGAAGTAAAAGCTAGGAGCAAAAGTTTAGAACTTCAACACCTGAATTTTATACTAGTTTAGCCCCGAGCCTACCTCCATTACCCGAATACCTTTTCCAAGGTTTAATCCACTAGTGTTTATTCTTTACTTAGGCGGAGTAGCCTTTACAGCGGGTAGACATAATTTTACAGAAAGTACCTTCCTTCCTTACTATGCTCGACTCAGTTTGGGTACCCTTCCCAAACTGACACTTAGATTTAAATGAAAAGATTGCGAACTGAATTCAGTTGATAGAGACGTTGAACCCTTACAATGTTAAATCTAAGTAACTCTCTCTATTACAAACATATTTGAAATTAATGTGTGCTGATTGCTTGAGTTTGGAATTTCTTAAAGGTGGGAGTAATTTCACAGAGTTTCAGCTTTATAAGAAATTCGAGGTGATTCACTAAGTTTGAACATCTGCTTCAATCTTGTATTTATAGTTGAAGCTTTGAGAAGTAACTATTGCCAACTTTTCAAGGTCGCTGATCTTTAATTTCTCTACTCTTCATATCTTTCGAATCTTCCCATTGGAGATAGATTCCAGGATTTTCTTCACTTTGGGACTTTTTCTTACTTCAACTTTACTTCAGAATTGGTCTCAAGTATGAGTTCCCGCATAACATTTTCAATACACAACTGAAACATACATATAACATGAAAATAAAGTTAAGAAGATCTTAACTTGAGGTGTGAACTTGTAACTTTTTATTAAAACAAAATTGACTTAGTCAGTACATTATTTATGTCTTGATCTAAGATTATATACTGAAGCCCTATTATAAGTTCTTGAAAATAAAATACAAGGAATATGGCCTATTCTACTTTATATGAGTAGAAGAGGAAGAGCCAGCGGTCTTGTCTTGGTTAGATTTTGGTTTTTGCTGCTGAGGTGGCTTGTGATAATAGTTTCCTTAGAAGAGATCCCTTATTAAGATTCACCATTCGGAGAGCATCTTTAGCTACCTTCTCCCCCTTTGCTATCTAACCTTGCATAATTTGTTCAAAGCAGGTATTAAAGGCATCGAGAGCAACCTTGAATTTCTCTTACTGGCCTATGATCTATGGGGATATCTCTTGCTCCAGATGCACCTTGCCTTCAGTGGTAAGAAAGCCTTGATCATTAAGCTCACTAGCAAGAAGATGGTGACATCTGGAGAGGTGCACAATCTATTCAAAGCCCTGACACGTGAACTTTTGAAAACATTGAAGCAGGCCTCGAAAATCCATTGGAGACAATGCTATCTTTAGTTGTACCTCAATATCTAGGACCTTGGAACCTACAGATGATATACACTTTGTAGTGTAATCAGTATCCTTCATGTCTAGCTCGATCATCTTCAGCAGAGTAATAGTATTCTTCTTCAGATTTTCCACTTTAAGCTTGATGACATTCAGCTTAGTGTGAATAGTCATCCATATCTTAGGACAAAGTGTTTCTACAACAAGCAAACTAGGAGTCTGCACGTCTAGAAAAATCTTCCCCATGGCAGTCACTAGAAAATTCTGCAATGAGGAGAATTTCTCGGTTATGTGATCATTAACCTCAAGCTGGATGGTGTCTATTTTAGTGTGTAGAGAGTCAAGGTTTACGACAGGGGCCTTATCCATTTTTTAAGAGATAATATTCAACTTCTTCACCATCTCATCCTACTTGTTGTAAAGAAGCAAGAACTTTAACTTTATTTCAACCAACTTCGCTATATTGTGGCTGATATCATTTGTTATTTCCACCTCTTTGAAGACATTCTTGATCTTTTGATCGGTTAGTCTCTTTATTTTTGTCTTCTCCTCACCTTATGGACTTGTATCACTTGAGTATCCATTTTGGCACTCAAGAGACTCACCTTCTTAGTAGCAGCATCCACACTACCCTTTATCTTGCCTGCAACATCATTTGCCATTATAGTAGATGTGGGATAAACGTGACTGCTGCCCCAAGCTGGGCTCCAAAATGCGTTAACCTTGAGAGTATCAAGGCCATCTTATCAACTAAACTATTGGCACTCTCATTTACCAAAAGACTTTGAATAGCCAACAAGCTACCCTAGATTCTCTCAAACTCTTCAAAGTATTGAGATTCACTAGGAACACTTGTGCGCTATTCGAACTCAGGCAATTTTACCTTTAGGCTGGAAGATAAATCTGTCAATTCATGAGCGAGTGGCACTTGGCTTACTACTCCATCCAACTCACTGGTCATCTCGAGCGAATGGAATTTCTTCCTATTTAACTCTTTGATTTCCACCAAGAAAGACCCATCAACTAAATCCTCACAGATTGGCTATCTACTAGGTTCAGTTGCTTCACAGGCTATAAAATTTGCCTCAGCAGTCTGACCACTTTCTTTTCTCTACTGAGTGTAGTTCTCAGCATTGGGAACTTCCCTAACTAGAGGGGTTAAGGGGGGTAGAAGATGGGTTTGAAGAAGAGGTTGGTTAAGAGGTTTGTACATTTGAAGAAGGTTTAGGGACATTTTGGTTGACAGGAACAGAAGGTGTAATGGATGTATAAGGAAGGGTTTGAAATTGAGAATTTACAAGAGAAGAATGTGAAGAAGGGTTGTCTACTGGGGAATGACTCGGAGAGAATGAGTCATGAATTTTGGTGGGTGAAGAAATGTGTATAGGTGAGTTTTGGGTATTGATAGGTGAAGAAGGGATTTGGATGGGAGAATTTACAGTGTTAGAAGGTGGAGGAGAATTAACAGTTTGTTTTTCAAAATCTACAAGAGTAGAAATTGAGGGATTAGAAGGATTTAAAGGAGAAGTAGTGTTTTTGGGATTTATAGGAGAAGAAGGGGTAGGAATTTTAGGAACCTCTAGGATAGTTGTTTGACCCAAAGATGGGTCAGCTTAGGGTTATTCATGCTGAGTTGAGGATTCCTCAACATGAGAGAAAGAGGGTGTGGGGAGTTTTGGTTCCTGGGGATCACACTCCTCAGGAATAAGGGAGAGGGTGTCTCCAACATCTTCCTTGCAGCTCACCACCTACACATTACTTTGCAGGGGCCTACTGGTGGTAGAATACTTGCATTGGATGCCCTTGACTTTGGTGAATGCTTCCTGAACTTCATCCATAGTGTTAGGACTTAGAGTGTCATCTTCTCTTGACTTCTTGGCCTCGCCTTGCTCCTCTTATTCTTCATAAAACACCATTTTGCACTTTCTTTGGCGTAGAGACTCATTGGCCACAGCCACATCTTCAATTTCCTTTGCCTACTGCTCAATTTGGATTTTGGCCTCCCCTTCACTTTGGGTGTAATTCTTATCCTTCATTTACCTTCTTTCACTTTAAGGCTGAGTAGGGGCCTCATCGGCTTTGGATTTCACAGGGGTTTTCCCTTGGCCTTGTAGGAAGCAACCTTCTGCATGGGAGAGGAGGCGGTGGTGACTTTCTCTAGGATGCTGGATATGGGAACCTTGTCCAAGTCATCATTGTCATTAAAATCCACCATGAATCCATCCTCATCCTCCTTCAAGATGTCTACAGGCACCACTATCGGTACACACTTGAGCTTTCGCTTCTATTGTGCTTTGTTGTACCTAGCATGCACCTGATTATGAACCAGTCTGCTGAAATGCACCATTTTAAAACACTTCTTTACTATCAGCACTGTTTCACCAAACTCCCCAAAAACTGAGCCAAGTCCACTTTCGCTGCCCTCATTAGTTCAGTCATGAAGTAACCATAGTGATAGATAGTAGACAGCTTGGTCAGATGATGAAGGATCATCATTGGGTAGTTCAACTTTTTACCCTCTACCATATGGTAGACCACACACCTCTCAAAGTAGGTGCAGTTAGTCACTAAACCCATTTTCGGTAGCAGCAGCTACACTACAAGTTCATGGCACATCCTCATGGTCTAACTCATCCCGCTAGCTGCTATCTCCCTAGAAACATAATTAGCAGGGAGCTTCCAATCTTCCAGATTCACAATGGTGTCTTCGTCACCGGTCCTTCTGAGCTGAGTGCATTTGTTTGGCATGTTCAAGACACTTCCAATCAGCCTCGTGCAAATGAGGGTGGATTTTCAACCAAAATCCATCATTAAGACATCATCAAATCCCTGGATGCTGTAGCGATGCATGGTTTTCTTGATCAATAGACCTTTATAGTACACCTCATACATTAGACCGAAATCCAGATTATCAACCCACTCCACTCTGGTGAAGTAGGTTCCTATTCGCAAGATTTTGGCTATACTCGTTTCGAAAGACTTATCCCTGATAACGGCATAAAAAACTTATTTGCCACTTTTCTACTGATAATATAAAAGTTCCAAATATGAACAGGTATTGTTAGTATCGCTTATCAAATAGAAAAATGATGATAACTGCAAGTATACAGTTGCGGTGTAGTTTTAAAATATATCAATCCCACAGGGAAGGGATTCGGTTCTAAGGACCAACAACAGTTATGAAATAAAAGAAATAAGATAAATTATAGGGTTTGGATGATAGACTGATGAATAGACAGATGCATGAACAGATTAGAGAAGATGTAAACTATATAGATATTCCCTAAGAACAAGTATATAGTAGAGAAAAACATGCAAAATCATCAAGAATATTTCATACACTAGATAACTTTAACAAACACGGTTCTAGACGCCTGAATATTCAATAATTCATCGCAGAGCAACACATGAAATGACTTTTCTAAATATAGGCTAAACGAATTATGACACTTATAAAAACCTAAATAACAATAATACTACGCTTAGTACGAGTCGCTCTCACATAGCCATATTTAGTAAGTTACCACTCCAAAAATGTTAGCTCACTCAACAGCATTATAATCACAGATCCAGTGACTATACACAATCTTGTTAACCCCAAAACTACTCTTAAAGTTAACACGAAAGCATATAACTTCATTAATATAAATGATGCAAGACGAAATACTCGTTATGACACATAGACATATCATATATTTCAAATTAAAAAGTATAAGTAGAAAACAAAGTAAATTTGTAAGGTATGCAAGTGAAAGCTAAAGTTGATCAAACCATATCCACTCTTTAATGGGAGTCATCAATTCTCGCAATTCATGCGTCTACTTTGAATTCTGTCTCGACTCGTATAGAACCTCTGTTAGGATGTTATTCTTTGTGAATATCCAATAAATGAATGTTGAAAAACAGAAACTTTTATTGATAAGTGCTTTGCAATTACACTCATACAGCAATCGCTTGAATTTGTGGAGAAATCTATTGATCAAAATAAGAATCGAATCACTTATACATTTTCTCACTAACACTTTGAACATAGCGAAATCTATACAATTTTCACTCTTTTGATCTATGCATACACACATTCTTCATATGCCTCAACCATATCATACCATACATCCCACTAAATTGGTTGGTTTGGGACTCTATTTATTGAGTGTGAAGGGTTGCATCTATCCAAAAGAAGAGTCGTGTCCATTAGCAAAGGGTTACATCACTTCAATATGGATGAAAGGTTTCATCCAAATCTTCAATGGAAAGGTACCTTTTCATGGTTAGATTGCTTCCAAAAGGTGTCTTTTCGTCTGATAGTTGATGGTCGTTGATGGCGATTGATCATTCTTATTCGAAAGTTGAAAGTTGAGAAGAGTTTACCAAAAACTGTCAAAAGTCACGAGCACGATTGTGAGCGGGTGACACGGAGCAGTGGGCTGAGAGTGTGCGAATTCATAGGCGTGGTCCATTGGGGTGTTTGGAAAAAGGTGCATCGGGGTGGGGACCCGAGAAAAAAGGTTGAAAGAGAGCGAAAAAGATTTTAGATCTGTTAGAACCCGAATTCGCCATCTCTTAGTGTGGAGTCGCCACCTGGATTAGCTCTTTCCAAGAATTAGAGTCCTGTGAGGCTTAAAGTCTAGGGGATGGCTCAATAAGACACAGAGATTCAGGTCCAGGTTAAGTTGCTTATTTCTCATTGGATCACATTATATTACATCTATAGAAAACCATATTTTCTTAATTGTGCATATTCGCACTTAGGTCATTTTTAGACATTATATGCATGATTCACGTATTGTAACAGCAATAAATCCATCCACAAAATAGTAAGTAAATGCGGAAAGTAAATGCGGAAAATAAAAATTAGAAGGTTTTCAAAAATTGGGGGATGCAACCGCCCGCTACCCTATTAATTACATTTCCCAAAAAAAATGAAAATGTGATACCCGAAGAAAATTAAAATCCTAAACATACATCTAACCTGCATCCACAAAGGTTAGCACAGGGGATATCACATATGTTCGATTTAATTTTGGCGAGGCCCATGTGGCCTAATTAAAACATCGATTATTTTAAAGTTGTTAATTTAAATAAAAATAATTCATTTTTATATACACGTATGTAGGTCAATTTTATTAGTGAAAATGACTGCATGGCATAAGGTGAGGTCTGTTATCCGGGAATATATTTTATGCCCTTCGTGGGGGTGTTCTAAAAAAAATAAAGAAAAGAAATAAAAGAAGAAGGAGAATTACAACACTATTTACAATAACAAGGAATAAAAATAATTCCTAGGCCAAAAATAAAAATTAAAAAGAAATGAAACAGAAGATGAGCATAGAATCCGTAGTTCTAGGAACTCAGAGGCTTACCCATGCGGTATGAATCCACTTCGGCGTATCCGTTTGATCCCCGGGAGCATTCCTCGTTCGTTTTGATTTAATTGTAGTTTAATGTGAAAAAATAATTGTTTGGTTGGAAAATAAAGTGTTTATTTATCCAAAATATAATCAGACTCGGGTTCTAAATTTGTTTTAGACCTGAGAATATCTAAGGATATTTAAGGAAAAGTAGATGAAAAAAGATTTGAAAATAATAAAAATTTGGAGTCCAAAGGTCTTTTGGATCCGAAAATCTTTGAAAAAAATATTTATCCAAAAGATAATTAGACTCGGGTCTAAATTGTTTTAGACCCGAGAATATCTGAGGATTTTTGAGAAATCTAGGAAGAAGAATGGTTTGAAAATAATCAAGATTTGAGATCTAAATGTGTTTTGAATCTAAATTATTAAAGAAAATATTTTTGATGTTTTTCTCATTATCTTTTTATCTGAAAATCTAATTTTTTTGTCTAAATTTTCAAGGCCCCTTCAATCCAAAAATGTCCTGAATTTATAAAAATTCGGGACAAGTTTAAACAGGACTCGCCGAAGAGTTCGGCGAGCCCCCGCTCGCTGAACTCTTCAGCAAGGGTATACCACAGCCAGAGTGGTGCCCAAAGAATTCCTTAATTAAGGAATTCTTTGGGCCACTGCAATAGTACTTTTTTTATTTTAATTAATTATCATATATT